>JAODUE010038502.1:0-19980 GCA_027564755.1 Amblyopsis hoosieri
TAATGTAGACTATTATAATGCGCTATTACATTTTGAAATGTCTCAACAAGTCCTGCAATGAATGTGTTCGTAATACATGAGAGCCTAGCGTAACGTGTTTATCATTGCCGTGGCAACCACATAAATCTGAACTTTGCTTCACTACCATTTCTTCTCCAAATCGTTTTGCGCGCTGGAGATGCAGTACAGTTCTAGTCGGCAACGTAGCGTTTCAGCAGTGTGCAAAAACCAACCAAGTTACAATGATTTGTAATGTATGTATTATGTCTGTGGGTGATGGGCCCAGCACGTTCCTGTGCCCAGGGCCCATGGACGTCTTAATCCGTCTATGCTGTTAGCAAACCTGCATGCGCTCCAGATAACCACAGAGACAAACATGGCAGCGTCCCATCCTAACGTGTAAGGTAACAAAACAAACACATTGGGTATTTGGTGAGATGTCAGCCAGCACACAGTCAAGAGACAAATGATGCTGAACCTTGGCTGTCCATTTCCAGCATTTCCATTTATTACCTCTGTGACTACTTTCGTAATGTCTTTGGATTTACTGTTGTTTACCATTGTCAGACATTGGATGATGACCTGGTTTCAGTGCACAACAACAACCAGTGGCAAGGCAAACCTTTCTCTGAGTGGACCAACCAGCAGGTCTGTCTGTGGTTGATTGGCATGAACATGGACCAATACGCTACCGAGTTTGCGGCCAGAGGCGTGGATGGGACAAAGCTTCTTAACCTGGACAACGATAGACTCAAGGTGAGTTATTCAGATATTTATCTCGCACGATATTTATTTATTTATTTTAAAGATGTAGTTTCACTTTACAAGTGACTTTCTGACAACTCTATATTTATCTGTGAGGAAAATGTATATTTGCATCTTCCAGAATTGTTGTAAAGATTTGGGTTTGCAATTATCATTGTGATTCAAACCAGCGTTTGAAGAAACACGTTGAATCACTGCATTCATGCCCCGCCCACATATAAGTGGGAGGGGCATATGGTGCATCAGAGTGCTGAATGGCTCGAATTCCTCTCTACCCCTCCCCTGCAGCCACCCACACCACGTAGTGGACGCTGCTAGGCAACTGAGGAGGGAACCGTTTTTTAAAAAGTAGTATTCCATGCAGATACGTTGAACATCCCCCGCCCATCCACTTGCAGGCAATGGGGGTGAGCAGCCATGGTGACCGCTCGGCTCTGAAGAAGAAGCTGAAGGAGATGAAGAAGAGGGAGGAGAAGGAGCACAGGGAGCAGGGGAAAAGGCTGAAGGAGGAGAGGGAAGCGTGCCATGGCAGGGAGGAGCGGTGCAGGAGCGTCGGTGAGGAGATGGCTGGGAAGGAGGCCAGGCACGGCAGAACCGTCCGAACGGAATCGCTCCTCTGAGCGGGATGGGTGAGTCAGATGACCCGACGCTGGTTGTCCATTACACACCCCGATATCTCACCAGCGCGCGCACACACACATTCTAGGGGGCTAATCCGTATATCTATTTACATTTCCTTCCTTCATTGAACACAGGGTCATTGCATTGAGGGAATGAACCATGGCTGGTTTGACGGACAGCTAGGGTGTCTGTCTGGGCACCAGAGTTCTCTTTGCAGTTAGATCTCCCTCACAATGTGGGCTGTATAGTTTTAACTTTTCTTGTAATGAGTTTACATTTTAATTGCTATTGCCGCATCGCTTTTTTTTTTATTATTTAATGATGTGCTTTCATACTGTAAGTGTTAATAAATATATTTTTTAAATGATGATAGCCTCTTCTACTTTGTCCTGAAAAAAGACATGCATGACCACTAAGCTTAAAAAAAAACATTTATTTCATACATTCAAGGAATGTTTATCCACTTTTGCAATCGCCACAGCACAGATTCTATTTGACAGCGAGGGGAAATGTTAGAGGTTTTTACACTGATTGGTTTTAGAGTTTTGTTCCTCATATATTGCATTAACCTAAAAAAAAAGAATGGGGGCGGGGGCCAAAATGTACAGTTAATCACTGGGTCTGTTGAACTGGACTAACTTAACTGCAAAGTAATGCAAATAATTACACAACTCGTTGGCCTGTAGGGGCATGTAACAGGACCAATCCATTAACAATAAATACAGTTCTTCAAAACATTCAAACATAAACATCTCTAGACCCCCTACCCCACTCTGGCAACGTTGTGAATGTACTAAATGTAAAACCTCTCCAAAGCTCTGATACAAACAGCAGTTGTCCCACAAATGTCTCTCCTTCCAGTGATCAATAACAGTAACCTTGTCCAAGATCGAATCAGCCACAGAAGTATATTTGATCAAGCAACAATACCTAAAATAACTTTTTCCCAATGTAATTCATTACTCAAAGTCCACACGGAGCAGAAGCGGGAATGTTGAGGAAAAAACAGTTGAAATTCAACAGGACACAAATGTTTGTTAAGAATAATGTTTGTTATCACGCCAGCTAGTAATCCAAGGCTTCTTTTCCAGGTTTTCACAGTTTTGGTAACCTGGTTTTGCATTCCTCTCTTCCTTTGTGATCCGTACTGCGTTGTAACTGGGAACACTGTCTTCATATTTGGCACGCTTGAAGAATCCACACTTGAGAAAGAAAAGAGAAACAGTCAGTGTCTGCTCTGCCATAGTGCATAATAAACGCTCAGTAGAACACCTCCTCATCTTCATATTAATTCTCCATGGAGGGAAAGAGCCCAGATGCAATAAGATTCATTCAAAGGTAGCATATGTTAAAGTAATTTTTGCTGTAGACCACAACGAAAAGAGTCAAAGGGAAGAAAGGAACTCGAGTTGCCATGCCAACTGGAGAAATGACACCCAGACAGAATGAGCCACACAGATGCAGCGGTGTAGCCACAGACAGCAGGTCTTCCTAATAGTAGTAGCACATCCATTGATTCACCACCAGAGCACCTCCCATATGTTTCCCATGGCCATGCATGTACATGTGTTCAGCACACGCTGAACACTGCGTCTGTCAGCTTGCAGCAAAACTAGTTTAGCTTCGCCCTCTGCTGGCCACTTAGCAGAAAGCAGTGTCCCTTTAGCAAAAGAGCAGTTTAAAGTGTTGCCACTGATCAACAGGCTTCAGGGTAGGCCTGCATAATTTTACCCTCTCTCTCGCTCTCTCTTCTCTGCCTATGCAGTCAGTCTCTCTTTTTCTGGGGAATCATCTTTCTCCTTCCCAAAGAAACCACACTGAGGAGAGGCACATTGTTAAAAACTGTGTGTGTGTGTGTGTGTGTGTGTGTGTGCGTTTTTTCTAGTTCCAGTGTCAAAACACTGCTCTTGCAATTGTCTTGTTTGTTTTAATAAGTGCGCACTAAACCATGAAATGAACATGACATATGATGTGCACATTACACATCAATACTTCAAGTGCATCCTCCTCTCACCTTCCAGAGCAGGAAGACCAGCAGTCCCAGCAGCAGGAGCCCAAGCAGGATGGCCACCAGGATCACCCACCAGGGCAGTCCCCCGTAATGGGCCGCACGCCTCTCTGGGAACACTGTCACCCTCACCTGTGTCACAGTGGTGGTGTTAACACGCATGCATCCATTCATCGCATACAAATTTCCAGCTCAAATCAAAACAAACTCTGAAGCTCCACCCCACACATTGAAAAGGCATTGCGAGGGCATTGTTGTTGTGAGGGGTGTTCGTCACTTTATGTTCCTATTTACGGAGCCAGGCCTGTGTGGAAGTACCGGATAATGTTTTCAGTAAGATGGCAAGGAGATATTTGGTAAATTTGACAGTGTCTTATCTTACAATTAGCTTGCAATAGCTGACTACACCTTTAATGTTGTCAGGTTAAACTATTCAATGGGGAGAAATATTGAGGCCTCCTTATGGTGGTCATCACTTCACTTGAGTTCAGGTGACACAACAGGCAAAGCACCTGTAGTGGTAGTTAAAGACACTTTCTCATGTATAGCTAGGATTCTAATAATGCTGGGAGGCACTGAGTATATGATGACTTGTTGCAGTGACATCCTGCGCTGGTTTGGCATCGAATCTCCTTGATGCCTAGCCTGGTTAAACGATCTGGGCACGCTCCATTGGGAAGTTATGTCGCCTCCTACTGGACCTCTGGTTCATTTTGAAGCTATTGGACAGCCTTTAACCAATAAGCATTGCTACAACTGTTAACTTCATGTGGGTCTGACACCATTTCGGAGCAAACGGTTGACTTAAACATTGAGTGCAATAGAGGATAGTCGGGTGGAGCAGAGCCACACTAACCAATCTGTGTTGACTGTAGGGATCTGAAACCGATGGACTCATTTTGAACTCTGTCCAAAATGTCACTTAGCCAGAATTCCTTGTCTGAAAAACGTGTGTGTAGCTTGTCAGATTTGGCTGCAGGTGTGACATGTCTGGATTGTAACCTATCATCTGTGGCATATGTATCATCCCACTCCTAGTCAGACAGCTATTCCAGTTAGGGCATGTTTGAAAAAGAGAATATGTGCAACACCAACTGAAAGGGAATGCAGGGAGAATATGTATGCCCGGAATGGAATGATATGGGGTCTGTAAAATTAAATATCAGAAATGCAATGGTTTTATCATTTTAATGTCATGATGCGTGTGCATGGAAAAGAAAACAATGTTTTGTAGGGCCATTTTGAAACATGTTAATTATTGCTGTTTTCTGCTGTGAATAATATCAATCAACAGCAAGCGCAATCCCTTGACTCTGACACTAAACTGCCATATGTGCACATTCAACAGCCGCACGACTACTTATGCGCCATAGTATTAGGTGTGTGAGTACCTGTGTTTCAGAGTTTCTCAGCACAATGTTCTTAGCAGTGCCGTCCACATGCAGCGCTGCATTCACTATCAAATCCACATAGTTCAGCTTGGAGAACTCCTGTTCAATTCAATAGTGTGTAGAAACAAATGTCCATGTCAGCTATAATATATATACAGATCCTACCAGTGAGAATACATTCTACCAGTGATAATATACATATTGTACCAGATAATATACAGATCCTATCAGTAATAATATACATATTGTACCAGATAATATACAGATCCTACCAGTTATAATACACATATTTTACCAATCACCGTCTTACTGACCTCTATGAAGGTGCCATTCCAGAGACGGGCATGAAAAGTGACAACTGCATTACTCTCCAAGCCCCGCAGAGGGCAGCGGAACGTCACACAATTGGCCCCATTGTCACAAGACTGCAAGCATAACAAAAAGACAGTTGCCAAGGATTCTCTTATTTGTTGGAATTCCACATAAAAGATAATAGATCTGGAGGAATGCTGTACATTATGGCCTAGAAAGCACTCTTTGTGAAAAGGTCCTATCACATAGAAGCCTGAATAGAGCAACTTAAAGTAGGTCTACAAGTATGAAATAGAAAAGGGTCAAACAGAAATACCAGAGTTGTGTATTTTCTCTTGTCAGTTAGAAGTCCAATAGTGCCCTCTTCATTTTTGTTACGGTCCCCAATGGCTCGCCTCTTCCTATTATTACTTGGTTCAGACTGAGAGAGAGAGAGAGAGAGAGAGAGTGTGAACTGAAATGCTCTTGTTACGTGTGATGATATTGTCAGATTTAATACGATACAGTATAGAGAAACACAATGTGAAACCAAGTCACGGGTATGTGTGTATGTATATTTGTGTGGGGTCGGGGACAAGAGATTTAAGTGCAAAAACTAGTTAGATGTGATCTAACTAATTTAGTTCTAACTGAATTAGTTGTGATCTAACTGACCTCACTGACCTTCAATTTGAGATAGTTGATTTCTTTGCTGGGAGAACAGCTGTTGTGATCTATTCCTGTGGTGCTGATCTTCATCAGGTACAGGAGCCACTTACTTTCTTGGGTCTCTTTCGGCCAATTAATGACCAGGGAGGCGTTGCCAAACGTGCTCAGACGTTTACCCAGGTTGATTATCTGTCAATCAAAACATAACAGTGGGGGTTTGATTTGAATGAAATATGAAGGAAAAGAACATGTTATAAAGACAGACCTTGTGCTTTTACATGTTTTAAAAAAGTGCGACACCCGTTGGAAAGGAAATATTCGACGTCTTAAAGGGCGAAATACTCCGACATTACAGTTGGAAATTGGAATGATGTGGGGCTTTTAACAGACCTCGGTATATGTATTGTCTACCAATGCTTGCAGCATTGTGAGATTTAAAAGAAGAGGTTCCTAATAGGTTCCTATACTCACCCTGAACTGGTACCTGATGTCACTGCCAATGTCACTCTCTGTGGTCATGGCACTCTCACCTTTGACCTCTCCAGTAAAGTCCAGCTGGGAAGGCTGTGCCTGCCTGGAAAGGCAGAGGGAGCGCTACGCATGTTAGTCTATTCTGGCAACGTCATATAGTGTATGACATACACTGTATCTGTGTGTAATGCCCATTACCCTGATATGGACAGTTGTAGTTCAATCACCACTTTTGCTCTTGCTTTGATTGGAGCAATCTCCTGCTGTTCACTTGTCCTAAGAAATTAGGTGATGTGTACACTTCAGCCATAAGCATCAAAACATCGACAGAGGCCACACAAGCATGTGTGTGTATGTACTTACGTCCTGGGTTGCAGATCAACCTCCAGTTCTGTGGTGTCAAGAGTGATCCGCGCTGTGCTCAATATAATGTAGAAGGTGGCCTATATGTACACACACACACACGCATATGTAAAGGCTGGTGATGAGATAGTTTCTCCCTGTGAGTCTCAAAACAACAATAATGTTGATTGTCTCTCACCTGAGAGTCTCGTTTGAAAGGATTTCCAATATCACAGTCCGCCTGAGAGCCGTTGGCGTTAGGTGTGCAGGTAGCTACCTTGTCCTGGTGTCAAGGTAACAGACAATCAGAGCCAGGCAACAATGTGTATGTGTGTGTGTGCGTGTGCGTGCGAGCGTGAGAGAGAGAGAGAGCGAGAGAGAGAGAGGTGAAAATGTATTATCTGTTTTACTGTACAGTTGAAAGCAGAAACTGTTGAAGCCATTTTGTAAATACCCCCTGCTGATGAAAAAAGCCTACAACTGTTACATATTGTTGACACGAGGCCTACTGTAAAGAAACACACATCCGTTCTTTGATTCATGCATCATTCTCACACACAAATACACATTTACATGTACTGTACAGAAACTTACCATAAGTACAATGAAATACGTATATTGATATTATATTGAGAACCTTTAGAAAGTCAGAACAGTACATTAGAATATGGTTTTGATTTTCACCCCATACTTAAATTCTTAGTTAAAGGCAGGGTCAGTCATTGTCGAGAACATTTGCTAACCTCAAGCTCAAATCAAAACAAAAACGCCTCTCCCTTCAGCGCCATAAGGTGCTCCCTCAGAAGCTTTCTTCTGCTGGTTCTATTGCATGTCATAGGCAATGTGACATCTTTATGGCTGGTACGGTCACAAATGTGGATTACAACTCACCGAGTTTGGGCCCAGACGTACAGCGGAGTAGGAGAGTGACGGCGGAAAGCGCGCGACCACATAGGCTTCATAGGCATCGTCTCCACCGAGATTGGTCACCGTGACCTCTAAGGCGATATCTTTCTGGTCGCTAAGGGAGACCTGAGGCAAATCACCATCCCTGCAGACGGTTTTATCATCATTTAATCATCTGGTACAGTCAATGACTTTAAACATTTTTTATGTAAAAATGGATAATAATTAAGTAATAAATAAAAAAAAGCTAGCCTTAAATTACGTATGTATAGTTTGATCCTCTTACAGCTCTAGCGGAATGAAGACATCTTTGTTTGTTGTTGTGGCGCAGAAGACATATTTCAACTTTAATTTACTCTGGCACACATTGTCCGAGCCACATCCCTCCTTTAGAAACTGAATCTACAAACACAAATTGTACACACATCGTTGAAAGAGAAAAAGTGAAATTATCCCATGTACTGCATCTATGGATCGATCAATAACGTATTATTAGTAACGCTATAGCGTGTTAGATAGGTAGATAGATAAATAGACAGATCTTTATTGTCATTGCATGGGTTTAGAAAATGAAATTAAGTTGCAATATATAATAAACTTAGCAACAATAAAATATGCACACAATTATTGCAGAGATTATCATTGGTGTAGAAAACACTTAATAAAATAGAAATATTAATAAATAATAAATAAATAAAATATATGGAGTAGTGAAACAGTGAACACAGAAGTCATGTTGTTGTATGTATGTGTGTACATTGGTTGTATGTGCATGAGTGTGCATGCGCATTGTGGAGGCAGTGATGGGCATTGCTATGATGTGTTGCCTACCTCTGCGTGAGTTGTCATTGGTTCATTTGCGTCCAGGACAGGCTGCAGTGGCGGCGATGAGCTCTGTCTTCGCGCGCGGTTGGGGTTCTGGATATTTACGGATACATCGATGGGAATTCCTCGCAGTTTGTCACGGATGTTGTCCTTAAAATATGACATAATAATACATAGTTTAGTCATTCTGAAAGTTACTATGTACTATTTACATTAAAGCTGAATAGGATAGCTTAGCAAACTGGCCGCCCTCTATACTGTAATAACTTATAATAGCAAATTAAATCAATTATATTTCTTGGTTTCATTGAGCAACGCGTGATAGTTCAGACGGAGTTAATACCTTGAGCATGAGTTTCTGATTGATACACTGTTTCGTTCCCTGTTTGGTAAGGGTTAGGGTTCCTTTGGACTCGGACTCGCGCTCACTGGTGTGTTGGATGAAGGACACCCTGGAGGGAAGGTTGCTCTTCAACCGCTCAGCCTCTGCCTCAATCGCGTAAGCCACCGCTACATGGCAAAAAAAGAGAAAACAATGAGAATTGGGTGTATAGAACCAGGAAGTAGAACATAAACATCCTGAGTTTGTAAGCTCCACCCCTACAATATCCTTCCTCTGTTTTGGACTTCACCTGCTTTGATCTCTCAATTCAAAAGTGTTTGACCAATCAGTGGTACGGTCGTTCTTATTGGTTGAGCTCGGTCCAATCATCCCAAGACTATGGTCGACATATTGTCATTACCTCCATCCCTCAAAACAGTTATGAATACAGTTTCCAGACTAATATGCTGAGCTGAACAAATTGTGGAGCGTGCACAAGATCAAGATACATTTACAAGGCAAATGAGACAAACATGCCACAACTGGCATGTTTGTCTGACTCAAAGCGGGAGCTTACTTATTGAGGGAGTGTATGCCTTGGCAGTGTACGTGAAGCATGCCTCGAGGTCAAAGCTGGGAACAGAACACAGTTGATTCATTATCAGACGGTTCCATCGTGTTGATAAAGGTGATTCTAAATAAAGGTTAACTCTTTGAAGTGGCACGCCACCTAATCATTCAAGTTAAACATTTATAGATTGAATCTTAATTTCATGATTCAATTTATTCGTTTTTTTGTACTTTATTGTAATTATATGTAAATACTGTACTTCAATCACACACACACACGCACACACACAAACACACGCATATTTAAACACTAACCAAAAACTGGTGCCACAGTTCTGCTTAGTCATGTCGATCTGCTTTGGCGTGATTGTGATCTCCTTGTTAATACTGACGACTGGACGAGATCTGCAATGATAACATAAGGTAACCTAACCTTCTACAACCATGAATGGTGTGCAAGAACTGCCCGCACTCCCTCTTTACGTAACTCAAGACAGACGTGTCCACTTTCACCCACACTAATTATTCAAATGAATAAAATAGTCAAATAAATCAATATAAAATATACAGAGAGATACAGCATAGGCATATACAGCATGGTTTAACAGGATTAAGTGTAACCCTACCTGTAAACAAACACAGAGTCTGAGAGAGACCCCACCGCCAAGTCTGGATAAGAATTCCTATCCACATCCATGTTGCCTGCCAGGGAATAGCCAAACAGCTTCATGCCTAAAGGCTGGCCCAGCAGCAGCTAAAGGGGGACGACCACACACGTTGACAGCAGCAGCTACACACAGCTTGTACACAAACGAGGTGAACGGGTGCCGTTGTATAATTACTAACCGCCAACGCATTAGTGAGGCCTGTACGTCTCACTCAAATAATGAAGCAGATAATTAGACTACGCCACCATGCTGTCTGAGGTTACATGAGCATTCAAATCAAGATGTGAGACACATACAGTATCTACAGCATCTGCTCACAAGCTATGCGGAGTTAGATGCTTCAGAAGGCATTGTGTTGACAGTCAGTTGGTTACCTGTACAGCTTTCTTGGAGTTGATTCCGGCAGCTGAGCCGTGGTAAATGTAAACATTCCCAGCACCCTTAGCATCGTAAGGGGCACCCACTGCAAAGTCTGATGAAGGAACAAGGGACGTTCAGCAACCAATAATGCTACTGCTGACAGCAATAAATATCAGATCAGAGATGCTACACACAGCACGTTAACCTCCATATTCACACACACGCACACACGCACACGCACACACGCACATGCACACACGCACACGCGGATACACGAAGGTGTACAATGAAATAGTCTTTTTGAGAAAAAAATATAAGAACTAACAACTACTGTAAGAAAAAAGAAAACAAAGATATCCAAAACAACGTTCTGTAATGGCCTGTAATTGGGGGAGGGAAGTCTACTGGTTTGGATGGTATAGTATCACATGGAAGGTCATGGGTGGGCCTACCAGTAAGAACCTTGAGGACGATGCCCAAACCCTTAACACTTAACTGTAATCACAGTAATGTGAGTGCATTTACTAAGATAAAGATAATGTATATCTTACTGTAAGGTAAAAGGCCTCTGCTATATGAACTTATTGGAAACTCACATCTCACTCACTATTAGCAGTTTGTTTTTGACCAATAACCCTTGTTCATGCACAAACTCGCAAACACACACATCCTCACCATGGTAACCGTCCTGATTGATGTCTCCTAGATGTTCCACAGCCAGTCCGAACATGGAGTCCTCTGGTCCATCTATCCTTATGGGTTTGACACTGTCCCAGGCCCCGCCCTTGTTGACATAGACGTATACGGCTCCTCCGATGCGCTTCTCCTTCTCAAAGTACTGCGGCGCTCCCACCACTATATCCTCCCAGCTGGAAGGTGACAAAACGCCTGTGTCATATCTACCGCACCTGTCCAGTCTACTGTGCCACAGCGTGTTGTCTTCTGTGTATACTGTGCTGCCATGCGGTGACTGTGTCGTTTGCATGTCTTTGATTACTGCTGTAATGTGCACCCCTCATATGCACGCACACCTTATTGCTGTAATATGCAACTGTTGCCTGACTGCACCTGACTTTCCTGAAAGGAGAATTCCCTAATTTGAGCTGCATCCCAGGGTTTCTTACACATTCTGTGCTTACTTTCACTGTATTTCCATGTCCAGTTCGGTTACATTTAGGGCTGTCAGAAGATGTAATCACGATTAATCGCAAGCTTCTTTATGCAAGAAATTAAGAATTGTTTTTTTTCCTGTTACCTGTCAGTTAACCCAAGCGTCATATTTTTATAACAAGATATGCCAGCTTTATGCAAATGTTTGTGTATATTAAAAAAATATATCTAAATACATATACATATATCTTATCGCAATTAATTACGTAAAGCATGTGATTAATCACGATAAAAATGTGTAATCGACTGACAGCCCTAGTTGGAGTACTGTATCGTTTGAGTATGGACTGTGAGCTCGTGAAGCCATAGAGGCTGCTAAACCTAACGTAAACATGACTTGTGTGTGTATGTACACAGTATAGGTCCAGGCCAGATGTTTTCAAACATTGTGACCTGTGACCCCCAGCAGTGTGAGAGGTTGCTGACCCACACGGCCCCCCCCCCCACACACACACACACCCTCACCCGTCGTTGTTGAGGTCCAGCACGGTCAGATCGTAGCCGAAGGAGGAGGCCAGGCCCTCTCCCTCCAGGATGTGCTCGGTCAGCAGGATGTTGCTCTTATCCCCGCCTTTCTTCAGCAGCAGGACGGCCCCGCTGTAGTTGGCCCGCGGTGCTCCAGCTACCACCGTCAGCTGGCCCTGGGTGGTCAGCTGCTTCCCAGAGTCCAGAGAGAAGCCTGGGCCGCACGGACACACAGCGGTCAGTCACATATGCGGTTATAGTGTGAGGAGGGAGGGAAGGAGGGAGGGAGAGAGTGAAAGAGTGAAAGGGACGGAGGGGTAGAAAGAGATGGGGAACAGGCGTGTCTGAATGTGTTCTGTACACAACGCATGGATTAAACCCCCTGAATGACATTACGACATTATAAAGCATGCATGTAGGAACATGACTCAAAAAACAGCAACAGAAAAAACAAAACCCACACACAAACACACATGCACGCAATATTGCAAATCACATGCTTGTTGACCTGCTGCACCATGACGTTGAGATGGCTGAACGTTTTTAAGACGAAAAAGAAAATCTGGATGACCTAAAATGACCAACAACACTCTCCATACCACTTCACCACACACAATGGATGTGCAATGAGAAAGACGACCATAAAGTCCATACGGTGTATTTAGTCAGGCGGTCTGACCGGCCTAAATAGCTGTTGGTTGCAACACCATTCGCCATTAGAAACCTGAGGAGAAAGTGTATGGTACACAAACTAATCAGGGCTGTAGCTGGATACACTGGACACACTGGTCATGAAGGTAGCCTACATATAGACAAAAACATACAGTACTGTACGGGACTTAAGAAACAATTCCTCGCACACACACGCACACACATAGTTCAAATAACCCTACCATGGCACCAGCTGCCAACACAATATTTGACAGTAAATTGTGTTTAAACTGTTTCAGGAACATTCCTGTATTGCTTCAGCAAAAAGTCACATTGCTGTAGTAGAACTTTCACACCAGTGCTTTGTACTGACAAAGAAACAATTTTAGTAATAGTCATTAGTAACAGTGATGGCTGGATGGATGAATGACAGATGGATGGTTAGATGAATGAATGACAGATGGATGGTGACATACCCACGTAGCTGTCGGAGGGAACTGGGATGACATTTGGATCCAGTGTGTTCTCCCCTCCCAGCTCATAGGGGCCATCACCAAAGATGCCCAGGTCTAGCAGAGTGCTATTCTTCTGCTCCAACCGAACCACGCCTAGGGCAGAGGAGAGGAGAGGAGAGGAGAGGAGAGGAGAGGAGAGGAGAGGATAGGATGTGTTGGAGGTATGGGGGGTGATAAATGGAACTGGCATGTAATGAAATAATGTTAAATCCCAAACACAAAAATGTATCTATTTAATTGACAGCACACAACTGAAAAATGGTGGGAAAAACATGACTTAATGGTGGGAAAAGATCCAAGTGAAATTACAAACATTTTTGTCATTTCTGTTTTCCCATAAATGTTCTGTTTAAAAAAAAAAAAGTTTGGTGTTTTAGCAATCTCCCTAGGGCCGCTCCACCCACACACACACACACACACAACCCCCGTACCTTTCCAGTAGTAGGCGCCCGGAGCCCCAAAGATGAGATAGTGGTAGTCCTTAGTGAAGGTAGCAGACAGCCCCTGTTGGCAGGTACCAAACAAGGCGTGGCCGCGTGGACGGCCGCCGCAGAACTGCCAGTTGCCCCCGTCCTCGTCCGACAACGGGTCGATGGTCAGGTCCTCACTCAGCACATAGCAACGGCCAATGATGTCGCGGGATTCCAGGGTTGTGCCCATGTACGCCCTCCGCTGATAGCGGTGAGCACAGGTCTATAGGAGACATGCCAATCAAAATGGTCTAGCACAGGTCTAAAGGAGACATGTCAATCAAAATGGTCTAGCACAGGTCTAGAGGAGACATGTCAATCAAAATGGTCTAGCACAGTTCTAGAGGAGACATGCAAATAAAATAAAAAGAAGTGTCTATGGAGTGAAGATAAGGGCTCATTATGCATGCACACACACACACACACACACAAACGCAAACACACACACACACACATACGCACACACGCACTTACCAAAACCTTCCCTCCTGGTCCCTGGCTGCTCACAGTGACTCCCAACCACTGGTTTTCTTTGCTCTCTTTTTTAAGATCCTCTAATATCAGTGTGTGTGTGTGTGTGTGTGTGTGTGTGTGTGTGTGTGTGTGTGTGTGTGTGAGAGAGAGAGAGAGCACATCCATGTTATGACAGTACATATGAGGTATGATGAGGTATTATGCTGTTATTGTCGATCAGCTGGGATCATACCATCATTGTCAAGGGTCACTCTGTTACATGTGTTGGACGTGGAGCTGAGGTCACAGTTGTAAAGGCCTCCGGTCACTTTCGACGTCTGACCCGGCACAGACCGCGCTTTTGGTGCTCCAACCAACAGACTGTGACACACACACACACACACACACACACAAGCTAGCTGAGCCAAGAATACACCCGAAGAACCAGAACACTAATGCTTTTCTGTCATCAGGCCCCTGAAAATGGGAAGCCCCAGAACCTTCCATTTCCCCAACATGTCCCACATTCCGGTACAGTTAGTCACAGTGTCTATATTCACACACAGACAGCACACACACAGAGCGCACGCACACGTGTTCACACACACATGCGCGCGCGCATTCACACACTGAAGTTAGCAGGGCTTACATGTTTTACTGAGTCAAAGACGTCTTTCAACTGCCTTCTGTGATTGACTGAGACGTGTCCCTGCACATGCACGCACATACATACTGTGAACACGCGCACGCACACACGTGCGTTCTATCTCTACTTCACATTTGCACATGCCCACACTGGTAGCCTTTGTGGCGCGAGAACAAGGACAGTGGACACGCCCGAGACCAAGGGCCAAAAGTCTCCAGGATTTCCCACGCTGTCTATCCCAGGACAGATCATGGATGCCAAAGGTCACTTCATGTATTTCATGAGAAGGCAGGGAACGACATTCGATAAAGCAGCCTCTGCCTCCATGCTTTCCTCTCTCCAAGTTGTTCATTCAGAAATGCAGTGGAGCGGACATGAATGGGCTTTAAATTCAAATGAGTTATGATTAAAATAGTATTTGGGTAAAATAAAAAGTATACCGTACAATTATTCTATCCTTTACAAATGTAAAAAGATGTTCACAGACTAGCCTATATATTTACTTCAAGACATTTACAGCAAGAGTGATGGTGTCATTACGGTTTCAGAAATCAAGCCTTGGCAAACTGCACATTATGCAAGGCTTGCATGGTAAATGACCAACCAATGTCTTCCTCTACCTGCACTTTACCCAGAGAACTAGATCCATGGCACACTCCTGTTGAGTCACAGTCTATCCCAGGTGTGCATAGCTCCGCTGCATTTATCGTCCGACTCGAGACAAAAGGAAATCAGGAGAATGGACGGAAAGAGACCTTCCAAGGTTGAATCCTGGGAAAAGGGGTCAATGGGTCTGGTGTGCGGTGGACCACTGGAGAATGTATAACAACAGTTCCTGTGCACAAATGCATTGTGACAGTTTGCCCATGCTTCCTTTGGGATGAAGCGCACACACAGTTATGGGAGCCTCTATACAGAGTACCAATAACAACTGATGGCGAGAACAACTGAACTGTGAGAGAGCAGTTAGGGGTGTGGTTGCTCATAGGTGGTTACCGCTGGGCTGATGCCTGGGCTACGACCCATGACCTTTCAGTTGGCAGTCTAATGAAATGTACGTCATACCAACCGTCTTATAGGAACGCCCTGTTCCGCGGACAGTGCACAAAAATATTCACAATAGTAGCCTATGCTCTGTCCCAGACAAACAGAGCTGGAGCTACATAATTAGCATTATTAGCATAATTAGCATTTAAATAGGCTATTCTAAATTCATGAGCACTTTCTGCGGGGCTTCCATTAACCAGCAGAAATGTATACATTTTAAAGAATGTGCTGAGAGAGGGAGGGTGACAGACAAGCAAATCAAGAGCTGGCCAGCTAGCCCGCTAACAATAGCCCAGCTGTTCAGCTAATCATTTGACACCAGCAGAGGAAACCCCCAGCAGAGAGCTAATGCTACAGGAAGTGCCACATCATAACAGATAGAAGGAAGATGAGTTTGGCATGGCCACATCAACAACAACATGCATACACATGCACAAACATCACATATATACTGTAGTCTAAGTGTGCCACAGTTGGATGTGTATATGAATGTCACACTATACGAGCCACCACAGAGCAAACTCCACAACAGTGAGTGACCATTAAGCAGCTTGTTTTTGTGTATAGCAGTGAGCTGACTGCCAGCTAGGACCTAACACGTTGCTTAGCGACAGCCGGTGGCACCCTATCAAATGGACAGGTTCAGCCCCCAAACGGGGGATCCAGATCCAGAGGTGTGCTGCCCAACATTCCTCTCTGTTTCTCCGCCAGGCTATGGGCACTGCAGGACTGAACATTCAGAACCATCATTGACCCGGCCCAAAGACACATACTGAATCAATAATGTGTGTGCAGATGTAAACCTGATTTATGTACTCTCTCAGGAAGATCTCTGCCATTCCTTTGATGGAAGCGAGTGGGTGAGAGAAAAGAAATGTGTGTGTGCGTGTGTGCATGTGTGTGTGTGTGTGTGTGTGTGTGTTTGTGTGTGTCTTAATATTTACAGTCTACAGCAGCAGAAAAAACTAGTTTGCAGTTTGTCTGATTTTTTACTAGTTACACATTTACATAGTTTTTACTTAAATCTTATTCTTAGATTTAAATCTTATTCTCTAATGAAATTGTATATTTTATTTATATTTATTGTGTTTTTCTATTCAAGTTATAACTTTTACATTTACAGTATATTTACACTATTGCTTTTATTCTTCTGCGACCTTCTCTCTCCCCCACTCGCTGCATTTCCCATACAGTAGGCTATGTATATTACACACAAGCGTGACTAATGTTACTGTAGCCCTCAGAGCCCAGAGCCTTGTCTCCTTCAACACGGGAGGATTCTACTGTTACAGCTGCAATGATACCTAGGCCTGCTGTTTGTCCTCCTCCTCCTCCTGATCCTCCTCCCACCATTCTGTGGCGTCTGCTCTGCATTCTCTGGTCTATCGCCCAAAGAATGTGCGGGCGCAACGCATATAGCACCTCCTCTCCAGCACACGTCTGTCTGTCACGTTCTCTTGGTGACTCAGTAACATGTTGGTCGCCCCTCTTCATCTGGCACTTGTGACTGGAATGTTACACCCGTTTGTGTACCCCCCCGCCCCTCCTTTCCCTCCATACACACACACACACACACACACACACGTCAAGTCGCTCATTTGCCTACAGGTACGTAAAACTTGCAAATACCTCTGGGCTGCTAACTGGATGAACATGATGGCTGCTTGTGTGTGTGTGATTTTTGTGTGATTTGTGTGTGTATGTTTGTGTGTGTGAAATGACTCATACACACACACACACACACACACACGCACACACAAATCACACACAAGCGCCTCCCCACACGTGGATACAACGCAAGTGAAGGAACTTTCGCTGACACAGAGGCAAAGTGAAGAGATCTAATTATCTCTAGGCAAGTCAGGTTTATATAGGCTCTGATAATTGTGCTTCAAAAGACCACAAGAAAATGTTCCTAATCTCTAATTGGGCAGGTAAAAACTCCCTGTCTGTCTGTCTGTCTGTCTGTCTGTCTGTCTGTCTTGAATCAAGACAAAATGATTGCCCCTAGTGCTAAAGCCATAATACACAACAACATTGGACACATTCTTAAACACTATGCAGAAGTGAAAGTTCTGTATGGAAGAAGGAAAACTCAATTTATCCAAGCTTCCTCAAATGTGGGCATTTGAGGCCCTCTGAGTCATTTTGACGCAGATCTTCATTTGGCTATTGCATTGTGTTCCACTGAGAAGATGTTTTTCTATTTATAAGACAGTACAATGGTCATCTAGAGCAGGTCAGCTTTGTCAGTGCTTTGGTCTCATGTCACCACATGCCTTTCATTTATACAAGATCTTAACTTAAACGGGGACAGAAGTTGCCACTGTATACATGTTTGTGTGTGTCATAGAGAGAAAAACAATGAGAGACAGAGAAAAAGAAGGAGAGAGTTTGTTTATAAACTATACACGTGTCTTCTTTCAAAAAGTTTCAGAAAACAGGTTGCTAATGCTCAATAATCTGTTGGTTATTGGTACCTTTATGAACACTGCCAGACCAATTTCTTCTGTACGTTATCAGCTAGAAACCTATGGCTAGAACTCAGGTACATTTCAGTGTCTAATATCTAGGACCATTCCTAGTTTTGACTGGATTTATTTTTATTCATCCACATCCAGCAACAAAAAACGTATACATAAAGTGGTTTTGATATGTAATTATAAAGTTATGACTAACTTTCACTTTACAGTTAGGCCCCTTTAAATCTTTAAAGCTAGTCATGAATGTGCCCTCTCCTAATAAGCTACAGTGTCACAAATTATTAACCCGTGAAGACAAAGACTAGCACCGTATTGTATTGTTGACAGGTGCACGAGAATTACAGCAGGACTTTTACTTCAGCGAAAACTTTTGGGAAAAGTTTGTTTTACTCTAGGCTACCTGTATGTAGCCTAAGCATGTCTATCTCCTGTAATAAACACCGTATAACGAACTAACTTACGAACTTACATTCTCTTGTCCTGCGGTTTGAGCTGACGGTGCATGGCCATTGAGAATCCAAACAGGCTGCCTGGATCTCCGTTTTTCCGCAGGTAATTCTCCGTGTCCAGGTTAAAAGCCGTTAACCGCCAGCATTCCAGGAGAAACACAAGCCACAATCCGTAGAAGATCCTTATCATATTGCCCTTCATCGCCAGAACACCTCGGTATTGAGTTTTTGTAAATGTTGGATGTTGGATCCTCGGGTTTTAAGAGGAACCTCGCTGTTAGAGTGCTGAATGTTGCCCACTTACTTGAAGCGCGGGTCGTGCCCCTCCCACAGCGTGACACTTGCATGCGCGCGCACGAGCACGCACACACACACACACACACACACACACACACACACACACACACACACACACACACTCTCTCTCTCTCTCTCTCTCTCTCTCTCTCTCGCTCATTCTCTCTCTCGTCCTCTGTTACTCTCTTGCTCTAAAAGCACACCCAACTAATTACCTTATGATATTATGCACAGCACAAGCATACACACACACACTCCACAACGCCAGACACCCCCTTCACATTCCACTAGAACTAACCAGTGTTGTTAACCTGTTCATGCCCGTTGCCCGGCCTTGTGACTATCAATATGGTCAAAATGGATGGAGCCTGCAGGAGGTATTACGCCAGTGCTAACACCATCCTGTCTAATGAATCCCTAGTGACTGCAGTTAATTTCTATTCTAAGTAAACTGAATACTTGCCAAGAAACTTTAATAAACAAATAATACACATTAGCACACTTTGCATTAATTGTGTTTACATAAATGTGTAACTTTTACATTTCAAGCATCTTTGTATATTATATTTCATATTGTGTGCTGTTTTGTTAGTCTACAGTATACAGTATCTGACAATCCATCAAATTCACCAGGTCAAAACTGTTGCATGTATGTCTAATGATAGATAGTTTGTAGCCTATAAACACATTAGTAGCTGGGCTAAGCCATGGCCACTAAGGCCCAAGGGGTATTTATTCACATTTTGGAAATAGGATTTTGAAATAGGATTTCCAAAATGTGACGAATGTTCTTGTTCCAAAGTGATGGAGCGGATAGTATGCTGCATTTTGTCCTGAAAAATTATGACATGAAATCACAACAACTGTCCCTGTGTCCTGTGTATTAACTCATTAGATGAGTCACAGTGCCTGGCCAGCAGATGGTTTTGAAGGCATTCAATGAGACGCTGACCCAAAGCTTGTCCTCACAACAGACCACTTGATCAGACAAGGCTGGCTCTGTCTGCCTGCATGGCAAGAAAGGGGGTAGACAGAAAGATAGGGAGAGGGTGTGTGTGTGAGAGAGAGAGAGAGAGAGAGAGAGAGAGAGAGAGAGAGAGAGAGAGAGAGAGAGAGAGAGAGAGA
>JAODUE010038522.1:5735-19979 GCA_027564755.1 Amblyopsis hoosieri
AATAATTATGTAGTTTGTATCTTCAAAATGCACGTGCATGGTCTATAATATTAAATGTTCCACAGTTACGATGTATTATAAATAATTATGTAGTTTGTATATTCAAAATGCACGTGCATGGTATATAATATTAAATGTTCCACAGTTACGATGTATTCTAAATAATTATGTAGTTTGTATCTTCAAAATGCACGTGCATGGTCTATAATATTAAATGTTCCACAGTTACGATGTATTCTAAATAATTATGTAGTTTGTATCTTCAAAATGCACGTGCATGGTCTATAATATTAAATGTTCCACAGTTACGATGTATTCTAAATAATTATGTAGTTTGTATATTCAAAATGCACGTGCATGGTATATAATATTAAATGTTTCACATTTACGATTTATTCTAAATAAATGTGTAGTTTGTATCTTCAAAATGCACGTGCAATCGTGCATGGTATATAATATTAAATGTTCCACATTTACCATTTATTCTAAAAAATTGTCTTAAAACAAGATTAAACCATAATTCATGACAGACTCCGGTTCGTCCTTCGACATAAATACTGAGGGTAAATAAGCCAGAGAGTGCATTTATAATTTACAGACTTAGTCCTGAGATGGAATCCAAGTGTCTCCATCTTAAGTTTATGATTCAGCAGATGGTGCCTTCTGGCCAAACAGCAGTAAATCAAGACAGAAGATAGGCCTTGTGGGCAACGTTAGTTAAAAAGAGGTTTTAAAAGAGAGCAAGTTGAACCGTGTGATAATGGGCTTATTATCACACTGTCAGTCATCATTTGATCAGATGTTGGTTGGTCCACTTCACATGTGTGCACCTATGCTTCTAACAACACACACACACACCTAAGCAGTTTTAGGTTGAAGTTTGAGGGCCTAGCTAGAATAAAAAAAAAAAAATAATAAATTATATATATATTTTTTTTATTAATCTCCTACATTGTGCTGGGAGTAGACCCTACCTATGTGTCCATGTGACGACTGAGACAGATGGCTGGTTAGTGGGCTAAGGGACGGGGTGGGGGTGGATGATACAATTTTAATTAGTCCATCCAACCATCTTCATCTGCTTATCCGTAGTTGGGTCGGGGGGGCAGCAGCTCCAGCAGGGGACCCCAAACTTCCCTTTCCCGAGCCCACACAGCCCCTCCGACTGGGGGATACCGAGACGTTCCCAGGCCAGTGTGGAGTGAATAATCTCTCCACCTAGTCCTGGGTCTTCCCCGAGGTCTCCTCCCAACTAACTCAGTCATGACCATAGGTAGGAACGAAAATTGCGGTGCGGTAAAGTGATTGCAATACCGCTCCCGCTGCTCCTATTCTCCGGCCAATCTACCACTCCAATGTCCCCTCACTCGCGAACAAGACCCCGAGGTACTTGAGCTCCTTCACTTGGAGTAAGGACTCATTCCCTACCCGGTTTCCTGCTGAGAACCATGGCCTCAGATTTTGCGGTGCTAATCCTCATCCCAGCCGCTTCACACTCGGCTGAGAACCGATCCAGTGAGTGCTGGAGGTCACGGACCGCTGATGTCGATGATATAGGCACGCCACAGGCAACGCACTAATTCAACCACTGAATGTTATGTAACTTTACTGCCCATATTTTGTGAAGAGGAGAGCCCTGCCTAATTTATTTTAAACCACTGATTTTCCCAGAGATTACAAAAATGGCACCCACAGACAACCAAGGCACTCTAGTGTATGTGACTAGAGTGCATATCAGAATTTTAGCTTTCTCCATTTCTCCACTCACACATTTGACAGGATTATGTGCGCACAAGTGTCCCCATTTTGTCTTGGAGAGGCCTATGTATGCCTCCCACTAGACCAAGTGAGAATGACATTTCTCCTATCCTGCACATTGAGAGCTTTTATTCCCAGCCATCATTGTACCAGGACAGGTCCTCTGCCTCTCTGAAGCATCTCCTTGTCATTCCATAATGTCATGCAGTCAGCCACAATTCAAATGACAAACAATGGTCAACTATAAATAGACAGACACACACACACACACACACACGCACCTGTCTCCTGGAAACAAAATGTCACAAAACTTCACAATATGGTAAATGTTGGTGGCACTTTATGTTTGAAAAATGGCATGTACCATAGGTGGTAGGGGAGACAGAATTGTAAACCAATGAGATACGAGTAGGAGGAGTAGAGGTGAGTGCCGACCAATGGGCACCGAGCTGCCAGAGGACAAGTTGCTGGGAGTTTCAAATCATAACAAGAACGTTGCAAACCACCAGACACACATCGAAGAGTATGAACCGTTGTCCATTTTCCTCCCACCAGCTGTAGAGCAGCTGTTTAAATATTAATGCAATTATCATAACCAGTTATAGTTCTGCACCATAAGCTCGCATCTAGTCGCTGAGGGGGTCACAGTTCAAATAGTTTGACCACTACTGCTTCAGAGCTACATTATTGTATCCTGCTGTAACTATTCTGTGTGAGCGCATATGTGTACTGTATAGCAACTGGCGCTGAGAACGTGAGAGTCATAATCTTCCATGTTTCCAAGTGACTTCCAAGTGTCTCCCTTCCCCACGGCAGCGCTGTGATAAATGGAGCGGCTGGCTCCCGGAGTAATTACCTTGGCTTCAAGACGCAGGCGATCAATGGTGTTCTCTGCCTCGGCGTGCTTAGTCAGCAGCCTGTTGTAGTCTTCCTGCAGAAACAAGGTGGAAGAGGAGGGGACAGTCACACATGTACAGAGACAAACATATTGACAAAGCTGCCGTATCTGTTGAAACAAAGCAATACACAAATGAGGCATGTCACCGCATGCCACCACTACACTGCAGAACACAGAGGGTAGGAAAGTACCTGTAGCTGCTCCATAAGTGTGGTGGCTTGACGCGGGCATCTGAACTCCTCTGGCACGGTATGGTGAGGGGCTTGTGGGTCCGGTGAAGCCAGGCCGTCGGTGCTGCTGAACAGAACCTCCCTCACGATGTCGGCAGGAGACATGAACACCAGCGGGGTCGCTGCTGACGGGGACCTCCTGGAGGGGCCGGCGCTCTTGGGGGGCGTGTATCCACTTTTGGGGAAGTGAATGCGCGGCTCTATCTTGGAGAAGTCTGGTGTGCTGTAACTGAGGGGTTCCGTCCTGCCAATCAATGCAGGAACACGTGGGGATTTTTGGTTACACTACAAAACTGAATATGAAGAACGTTTTGACTACAGAGGCTGGTTGGTGTTTACCTGCCGTCGGCCAAGTTCAAATGAATGCTTCTGGATTTCCAGGGACTTTTTCTAGGTATCTTCTGGCCTCTGTCTGGACTTGTCTTGAGGGAGCCAGACCAGTATTTAGTTTCAGGAGAGCACTGCCTCTCCTTGCCTAGTGAGGGTGGGTGTCTTTTTTCAGGTTGCCGTTTACGACGGACACTTGTCCCACTCCGATTACAAGATGCGTCTCGTTTAGGAGCGATGTCTACTGGGTAAGAAGAAGTCCTGTGTTTGAAATCTTCCCCGTCTGACTCGTGAGGCCAACCATGCTTCGAAGGCTGGCTCACACGGCTGCTGTAGGATTCCGGAAGGCTCTCTGTAAACGCCGTCTCCGGGAATGCCTCGTCTTCTATTCCAGGAGAGCAAGCTAGTTCTTCACTGGAAAAGTGGAGGAGGTGGAGATGACTCAGAGGTCTGGAAGTCGGAGGAGATTGAGATACCGGTATTGGGCGAAGGAGGTTGGATGAAACAAAAGCTGAGAGGGTTCCAGATCCGAACGTGTTCGAGCCTGATCCATTCTGTGGACCAGTTCCGATTTTAAGACTTTTGCTGGAAAGCACGTTGGGTTCCAAAGCCAGCCGATCAAGGTTAAAATTTATTGGGGATATCATCTCGTCTCTGACAACATGGCTCTTAACCAAGACCTTTCCAGTTGCATTCAATCCCGTGGCATCATTTTCCATTTCTGCATGTTCACTATTATTTTGTTTGATGCCACCGCTCTCCACCTGAGCAGTTTCCTCTTTGTCTCTCTCCATCGGGTCCAACTGCTCGTTCTTGGGGAGGGGCACCGTGCTCCATCTCTGCACCACCCACCTAAGGTACTCCTCCTCCTCCGTGTGACCGAGCTCTTCGTCTTCTGTCCAGACATCGACACCACCTGCCGTATTTTCATCTACAACAGTGCCAGTCAAAATGGAAGCAATGCGACATGGTTCACCAAAACGTGCCTAGCAAAACATGCAGTAGCCTAATGGCATCCATAAGCAGAAACAATTGGTTAAACATTTCACCATTATTGAAGGTTTCACTGAAAACTTCAATAAAAATCACTAAATGTTTTTAGAAATATTAAATATTTGTCATTGCCCTATGTCCCTACACACGTAGGGACACACTACACGCTACAACTTAATTCTGCCAGTAATTCTTTATAGGTGACCAACGTGAAAACTAAATTCTAACAACTCACAGCATAGCAGAGCGGGCGCATCCTTCCCTGGGGGGTCATTTTGGGACAGGGAACCCTGCAGTTCACTCAGACTGTAACTGAGCTCCTCTGAAGGCGTCTCTAGTTCCACCTCCTCTGGCCGTCCAGCAGGACTGGCTTCCGTTCCGCCTGCGGCTCCTTCGAACCAGCGTGGGCCGCGCTGTCCATCGCCACCGCCAGAACTTACTTCCAAGGCCTCCAGCGCATCCCCGAGCCCAATGACGCCATTCTCGTCCATCTGGCTGTCGAAGTCCTCCTCCTCCTCCTCCCTCTCCCTTCGTGCCTCTGCACCTTCATCCTCGCCTTCATCCTCATCCTCACAGCCCCCGTCAGACGTTAGAGAGCTGACGGGGGAGCTGCCGTCTGGGGCTGGAGTCCAGAACAGGACTCCAGCGGTTGTGTTGTTCTTTCTCATCTCTCTCTCTCTCTCTGTGTGATGTTCCTTCCTGCCCCCACCCCACCACTGTAGCCCTTCTAGCCTGGTAAAGAAACCCTATGCGCGCTCCATCGCTGTGTTGACTCCGTACCCACTAGACACGTATGCAGAGCCATGTCTCTCAAAGGTTTGAGGCTCGCCAGGCATGTCAGTCAGCTGGTGAGACGGAGGCCATACCTGTATCGATGGGAAAATCAGTTTGAGAGGTGGAAATCCTGAAATAAACAGGGATGTCTTTGAAGGGACAATATGTAACCTAGCATTCTAGCAAAGCATTTAAAGCCAATTTTTAAATGTTATTTAACAGTGAATCGATAAAACAATTTTTTAAACTAACTACTTAATAACTATGTGTCCTTTATGCTTTATGGTATTTATTTGCCAAAAGAAGGTATATGGGATGCTTTCAGGTTCTAAAATATGTAAAAATCACACCATTTCTTAAATCATGTTAAATGTACTGTATACTATATAAACACTCGTTTTCGGTCTAATTATTCTCAGTTTGGACATATTTCCGTTATCTCGTGATCAGTAAACACTAGCCAGAAACATGCTTTAAGGGTAGCTTACTTGAGCTGCAAGCTTTTGATTAATACTATACTGCTAGTTATAACCTAACTGCCATTTAAAAGGCAGGCTTAGTCATTCACGAGAATGCTTGGTAATTTCGAGCTCAAATCAAAACAGTATCGCTCCACATAGAAATGCATTGTGAAACAAAGCATAGTTCTACGGCTTTGTTGACACGAGCGGTGTTCGCCACTTTGTTTATGTTACCATTTACGGAGCCAGGGCTGTGTAGAAGTATCGGATCATTTTTTACACACGCACAGAGAACACTAAGATAGTGAAATGCAAGGAGATATTTGATGACTTTGACAAAAAGTGTAGTAGCTTACAATTACCTCGCAATATGGAGTCAAGGAGAGTCCTACTAAAGATCATATAGTATAGTGCCTCATTTGCACCCTATCAACAAAATCAATGCATTTTGAACTTGCATCATTCACTTGCAACAAACAGTCTCAAGACTTGAACATGGAGTTTCACGTAAAACTGCTTTAGGTCCCCATGTCAAAGACAGAACATGAAATAATGTGTTCACAGCACCCACCATAAAACTGTCAGACTAAGCCTAGGGCAGTGATCCTCATTACCATACCAACCAATTGCTATTCAGCGCCAGCCTATTGTTATGGAGGTCAAGCAAAAAATGTAGGTGTGCAATAATAAACAACAGGGTTGCGAAGAAAAACGCTAGGTGACTTTTTCCCCACTGACAATGCAGTGGGAAATCCTAAACGCTAAACTGTAGCTAAAATATTCACAAAGCAAACCCCGCCATATCTTAATCTGCCTCAGAGTCGGAGGCAGTGTACTTTGGCAACTTAATACAAGCTCATATAATGCACAGTACAATATTATTCTAAATATGTGACTGAGAAAGTAAGATTGAAGGCACATCATTAGAACTCTCATTAAAACAAGTGGTTGTATCGCATTTTCATCAATATCCAAGATTAGTAGAAGATTAATAGTGTCACTGACATTCTTAAATTCCAAACTAATTATTGTTTTTTGAGCGAGTGCAGAATGAAGATCTCAGAGTGGGAAAGCCAAGTATCATTTCAGAGCCTTTTTTCCAAAAAGTAAAATATGAATTTTAAAATATATAGGCTACAAGCCAACAATGGCTGCTCGATAATAATCAGATTACCTTACATACAATGCATGTACACTTGGCTACTGCACGTTTTAAATTATTCCTTAAAGTCACAGATTTGATAAACTCAGACTTTTCTAATACATCTATATATGCATACTATAATGACATTATTATAATAAGAGTATGTCTAATTGTTATGTTAAGTGGTGGAATTTATTAATAATTTCATATAACCGATTGTATTATTTGCAATAGCCAACATTGCAGTTGGAGTTTCCTTACAAGAAGAATCCATAGAAGAAGAACTCACCTGCTGCTCTGCCTGGCTCTGGGGCAACAGGTGATTCAGCCCCGGCTGCATGGGTGTACTAAACTTCCCCTAACCCCTCTGGAGCTTCCCTCAACACGTAGAATCACACCGAATATATTAAAGCGGGGCTTTAGCATGACATGGAGCTCCACAGACAGACAGCACAGGCTAATCCTCTGGCTATGGTACGGGCTAGCAAGCACTGCGTCTGCCTTGACAGGTGGGTAGTGGGGAGAGGGGGAGAGATAAATACTGTACTGAGACCAGGGAAGATCTAGAGGCAGAACGTACCGTGAGAGAAATAACAGGACAGCCAGATGAAAGAAATGTCTCAAGAGCAAAATGTGGAGCACATAAAAATAAAAACCTGCAAGAACCTGACGAGGAGGGCGGCTTGCCAGACTAATAAACATTTATGTCAGGCTCTCCTGTCACTGCATAGCACCCAGCCAACGCAGTACAGTGTAGACACTGCCAAAATGGCATCCAACGCACGTCAATATTACAGAGTTAGTCTGACAGTGGGGGAATTCTTAGAGCTCTGGAGGTTGAACAGTAGTAGACGCTTGACAAAATAAGGGAGGTTGTTTCAGATGGCCTGGTAACCAAGCAACATTATTTGGACGCGCGTGGATGCTGCAGAGGCACTAGATGTCACTGTGGTAAAGGAGAGGACAATGCATGCTTAACAGAAACAACAGCATTTAGTGAGGAGTGTAATTAAAAGTACTAACTAGTAACACACACACACACACACACACACACACACACACACACACACACACTTTCCTCACAGTAGATGTAATTCCATTTCTGGAGATCAAGAGAAAACACAAGTTGAAATAAAAATGTTTCAACCAATACGATTGGATGTGCCGATACTTGACATTTTCTGTGTGCCCCACATTCAAACATGTCCTTGTGGACTCCATATTTATAATGTCTAGGCCTATATTATTTAGGCTACAGATACTGCAGCCAGAACCCCCATAGGCTAGACTAATGCATTTCTACTTGCCAGTCAGAAAAGGTTAAAAAAAAATTATGAATAATTATGGCAGCAGAAACCGGATTAGGTGGAATAATAATGGTGTAATAATAGAACATTGGTTTATCACAAAGAGCCTCAGTAGGACAAATATAAGTTATTGCCTAATTAAAACAACACTTGTCTTAATAACCAAACTGCAACAGTGAGTCCAACCAGTTCAGCAAGTTATTTGGAGATATAGACTACACGTTGAGCAGGGAAAAAGAAACGCACATTAGAACACACAAATCACGGTTAGCCTACAACCCACCTTGTAGTGGAGATAGACGCTTTCATGCAGAAACCAGGGTTTTCCATGTAGACGATCAGTTTGTAGAGCCACACTTCAGAGCAGTAGAGCTCGTCGCCTTGAGAACAGAGCACAAACTCAAAGACCCATCCCTGTGTCACCATAGGCGACCATGCAATACACACCATCTAAGGTTTAATAAACTTGCAGATATGGTGGGGATTTAGTAATGCCACTGTCGATTATAAATTCCCTAGTTTTATGTGCACAGTTCATAACGTGTCATATAATCTTGTGGATCTAAATAGACAATATACAGTAGCATTATACATATAGTGGAGAGTGGAGCCCATATTACCAAGGGACAGAAGTCCTTGTGGCATGAGCCAAAGCGCTTTTATCAGTTCCTGAAGGTCTTCACCACTTTCTCGTTAAGAGCATGGACGTAGGAATAGTATTACTGTTTCAATTCAAAGTAGTAAAACAACAAAACAACACTGTGTTTTTAAGTCAATATGAAGCTCATTTGAAACAAACAGGTCTCGTGTTCTGGAGGGCGGTACTGGTTTTAGCAGAACAGACGCTGGAAGTTTTCAGGAAACAAAACAAATACTTGTGTTAGTGGTTGGGTTGTGATTGGTTACCTTCATTCCTAGAGGCGGGAGTTCATTTGGATTGGCAGCATGTCATTGTAAATGTATAGCAACATTTAAGAAAAAGTATTCTCAGGTTCCCTCGATACCTGATTAGTATGCTTATTGAAATATACGTGACACATTATGATATATAGGCTACGCTAAATAAAATAACTTAATGCATAATGCATGCCACATGGTAGTGTACGCACGAGGGCGCTAGTTCCTAATTATTCTGCAATGCTCTGCTAAAAGCCCATGGCTTTACACGTTTACACATTAATGTGACATGACAATAGGCCTATAGCCTATTTGAGATGCATACTGTACAAGTAAATGATCAATTAACATCTGTTTGTTTCATAAAATAATACAATTTGGCTGCAGTGATGTTTCATATTCACAAAATCTTCTGAGCCGATATGAGAATAATTACAACACAATTTAGAGCATTGTTCTAGCAAGCGTTTTGAGTTAAATTATTATTATAAACTGTTTATCTGGTTTATCACAAGTTTTCTCTGCCTTTTCTGTGCTTGTAATTAGTGCTTTATTGCAGCCGTCAGGTCTCGCGTGGATAATATAGCAACAGTAAAGCAGTGAATTAAATTAGGACAGAAAAATATACTGTACTGTTAAAGGTATCAAATGAAAGAATTTGCATGCCCACAATGAACATAATTGTGTGAACGTGTATTTGCCTTTTAATTAAATGAGGTGCGTTTCTGTCTGTCAACTGTCACCCTTCACTGAGGGACATGTCTGTGCTCAAGAGTTGCAAAATTAAGGTTTCAGACTACTTACAAGTCTTTGTGCAGCTCTCTTTATTGAAAAATTAAATGCACTTTATGTAGAAACAGCATGTCAGTCAGTGTACAATGATCTTGAATCATGAAGGAAGCAGGCAGCAAAGAATGGCTCAGTCCACAAAAAATAAAATAAATAATGGAATCAAAAGGAAGTATTTGCAGAACATTGCAGAACATAACATGTATCAAAGTCACAAAGAAATAAACGTGCGCGGCTAATTATGGGGGAGACGAGCTCAAGAAAACATCTATGCATTATCGATACAGCGTAGTCAAGGCAACAGGCATGAAGTTGGTGTGTTTAAAGGTATACTCCTCGATCAGTGGCCCTTCTTGTGTCAACAACCACCAACACCACCACTGTGCATGCCCCCGTCCCATACCACGCCACACGTCCCGACACTCAAACCGTTCTCTGCCTATTTGCCTCTCTAGCCATACATGTCGTATTTCAAACATGAACAGTGCAGTGGGACAGAAACGTATAGGTTCTGGCGGCATGTAACACAACAGATACGGCACCTTTAACCTACATAAAGGAGAGGCTGCTTACTGTAACTGAAATGAATGAATGAAAAGATGGGTCAGAGGCCTGTGTTGTTGCATCTTGCTGCACTGTGTCTGGTATGTCTGATCTCATAACAAAGGCTAGCGTCTCTCTCGTCTTGTGATGTGATTAATGTTTCTGTCACTGGATGTCCCCGACTCACTCAATCATCCTTAGGTCTGGGTGACCTTCTAATAAAGGGTCATTGAGAAAGCCAAGTGGCGATTGACATCTATCATCTACTCACAACACGGGGGAAAAAAAAAAAACTCTTTCCGGAACTTTATAAAGAGCTTTAATCACTCCTCAATGAGAGTTTTGAATAGCATGATGCCTCAAATCAAATTTGAATTTCAGATCTGGGAATTAACAGTTTTTTTTCCTCAGAAGCTTTCAGTTGGGGAATTAAAGTGTAGGCAGATTCTAGAACAATCTGAGATGGATGGTGGCTTTCCGTGACACGGTGAGACAATGTGACTATTGAAAGGGATTGAACCAGCTCCTGGCTTATGGGGAGGTCGCCCTGCCATTCTGCTCATTTGGCATGTGAATTGTACATTTCATTAGATGAGACTGTGAGGGCAAAGAACGAATAACGTGTTTTCTCAGACAGCCACTGTTTCGTGTGCGTGCAGACTACAAATGAAACTCTGCCCTTCACTCATCCTCTCTCTCTCTACGTGTGAATGTGTCCCAGTTTTCACTGTTTCACATTCCTGCCCCTCTCCTCGCTTTCAGGAAGACAACTGGCAAACACCATTACACAACGCACACACACACACAGTGCTTTCCTATCCTCCTTCCTCTTCGCCTCTCCCTGCGTCGTTCCACGAGGACGATTGTCACAAATGATGGATTTTCAACTCAGAACAACAAGCCTTCGCCTCTGCAGCCGAGGGATTCCTTCAAGATTGTATTGCTTAACAGGAAGTGATTTTTGCGGGGCGACGCAAACCATGTCTGTCTCCAGTTAGTCTTCCATCACCCGTTTTTGTCATTCTGTCTTCATTACGTTTTCACGCTTTCATCCACAGGCGTGCGTGTGCGCGTGCACGCACACGCACACGCACACGCACACACACACACAGGCAAGCACACCACATCTTCTGTATTGACGTCTATGTTTTGTATACAGTAGCTTAATGAAAAGCTGCACCCTTAATTATGCCTGCAGGAGAGCGGTATATATGGTTTGTGAGTTTTTTCTTTCTATGGTCCTTCAAAACATATGCATGGAGTGTGATAGCATCGCAGAATGGCAGTGCAGGCCTTGAGAGTGACAATGAATATACCTTATTAAAAATACCATAATAAAATGGAGACAGAGCCCATGTTTACAACAGGTCTGTTAATTAATGTATATTCTCCACATACGATTTCAAATAGACTACAACAATCCAGTAGGTGTCAGATGATTGAATTTGATTTTCAATCTGGAAATGAAGTAAAGAACTTAAATTATCTTTTTGAAAATCTGCAGGTAAATGTTAATTTTTTCGGACAAATTTACATTAACCATGTTAGCCGATATTATTTAATTTGAAAAATATATATAATTATTATATATTATTAACAACATAATTTAAATGGCATGTTTTTCTATCCAGAGCCACTAAAGTTTAGAAAACGTCATATGAAAGCAAGTGCATGGTTCCATCCAAATGAATCATGTTCAAGTTCAAGTGGGGTGCTCTTTTCTTGACAGCTACAGGAGAAATGTTGATTGCCTGTGCTCACAATGCAGCAATACCAAGTTCAAAACTCAGCATGTCACTTGATTTCTTCTGTACCTGAAAATCCCCTTACTGTACATGGACTCTTCAAAAAAATATTATTATTATTATTATTATACATATCTGTCTTCAATAAAATCTCCCCTAGCAGCCCCCCTCCACGCGTTGTTTGGCTATTCACTGTTACATAGACAGGCGTACACACACTGCCACACAGACACACACTCAGTAAACATATATGTCCTGTGTCTGCGAGTTGGGATTAATTAGTGAAATGACTCCACATTAACTAGTCTAATGGATCTCTCCAGAGTGAAACAAGAAGGTTATATATATCCCCACGCTCTTGCGGAGAGCAAGCATATCGTCTCCAAAACAATCCCTTCATATTTGCTTTGTTGTTGTCTCTTTCTCAGACTCTTAGACCTGATTGCTTATCTACTAATTGGTTTTCTATAAATTGATACAATTTGTGTGTGTGTGTGTGTGTGTGGGCATGCGTGCGTGAAAGTGCATGTGTGTGTTTGTCTCCGTCTGAGCATAGGCTCGGAGTATTTCTAAGATCTTTGGCATTGATGTACTTTCTATGATTTGAGTAGCACTTCTTAGGTGTAATTGCTGCACTGTGCATGGCACCCTATAGGGCAAACCCTAGTGGACACAATTAGACACAAAAAAGAAAGGAAAATACTAAAAATGTAAATACCAATGACATGAAACAATGTTTTCAGTGGAAAAAGTAAGCGGGTTTGGAATATTTAATAACGTTCTTTCTTATCCAGTTTAGATACATAAAGACAAATTAAACACTAGTGACGAAATGTATAGATTCCTATCCATTCCTCAGTATTCAAATCAGACTTGGTGAATACGTGTCCATCTACTGTATTTTGCCTTCTCACAATCTACCGTGAAGCTGACCTCCTCTGTGTTATTCATTCGGCTGTCACTGCGCTGGTAACAGACGGACATTATATATGCCGACAGACAGAGACGGCATTGCTGGCTAGTTTGCTGTATCCCCGTGAGCACACACGGCCTGCATTTGTTAATGTCTTCGAAATATACTGTCCATCACGGATGTACCAATACGTTTCATAATCCATACACTGTGTATATATAATCTATATGTACTGTATACAGTATATTTGTATTTACATTTGGTTCAATGTACAAGACAAAAGCAAGGCATATTACAGTAAAACTGATTTAGCAAGCTGTACATCCTCTGGATCCGCCCTCAATTAACTCTCTGGATGAACTCTCAGAAAGCAACAGGACAAACAACCTACCCACGGGTTGCTACAGTAACGGTACTAAACGTTCAAATGGTTTATAAGGGAAAGAATGCTAATGATAATTTTAAAAGAGGACCAGGTCGCTCCAGACATAGAACTGTCATTTCCACAGTGTGCGACATGTCACAATGGAGAGGTCACATGTCACATGAGAGAGAGAGAGAGAGAGAGAGAGAGAGAGAGAGAGAAAGAAAGAGAGAGAGAGAGAGAGAGAGAGAGAGAGAGAGCTTCCTTGTCCGAGGTGAGGGTAAAACGTTGAAGCTTAGTGACCGAATAGGACATTTCCTGATGCACCAGAGCACGACAGCTAATGGATCAGATGTTTTGCATCAGCTATCTTTTAAAAGAGTTTCATGAGTGCCATTCATCTAAAGGGAGGCTCGAATAGCTCCCATTTCCTCCAGCGAGAGTTAGGTTATTACGCCAAAAAATACGAGTTCTCTGTCGGGCCCAGCAAAGGGCCCTTTTCCCCTCATAGTATCATGTCCAATTTCCCATGATCCCACGCTCTTCACGTCTATGGAGCTAAAGTGCCACGTTGAATTCTGTCACCAGGAAGTCCACGTGGTCTCTCTCCTTGCTCTTGAAGGCCTCTGCGATGAGTCTGGCTGCGACCCTGTGCTCCCGGCCCCTCAGGGAAACCCCGTTGACCTCCAGAATCACCTGGCCCACCTTCAGCTGGCCGCAGTTGTGAGCTGACCCCCCCCTCTGAGAGAGAGAGAGAGCGGGAGACAGAGAGAGTGATAAGTACATTTCATCACAGTAATTCAATGTTGTGAGACAATGATGTAAGTACTCTATGTGAAGCAGAGGCCTGAAGCAAGACACAGCGTTTCCCGACATGGGACACGTTGTGTAAACCTCTAAGTCTATCTGAAATAAGTCGCAATTAGCACCTTAAAACAGCATTATTTATTAGGTTTCACTCATTTCACTTGTATTACAATGAAATACATCTAAAACAGGTTCAAATTTGTTTTTACAAATCATTTAAATATTGCCATAAAAAGATGAACTTTGAATACTTTAATATCTTTTTTTAAATATATTTCTTATATACTGTATATA
>JAODUE010038533.1:0-19979 GCA_027564755.1 Amblyopsis hoosieri
TAAATAAATAAATAAATAAAAAAAATTTTTTTTAAGGGAAACAAACCAGGCCATCAAAAACCACTCTACACGCATGTCCTGTATTGTTAAAATAGCTCAGGTCTTTTTTTTCTTTCTTTTTTTTCTTGCGTTCTTTGTCACAGCAAACCGTAGAGGCTTGTACGTAATGGACAACATGCATTCACTGCAGCTAACCCAGAATTGAATTAGTGGATTTTTTATTTTTTTTTGGCCCACCCGATGGCACCATTTGTATCCATTATAAACTATGGAGGCTCACCAGTGGAGATTGGTAGTACTCTGAACTGAATTGTAGGATTAGGTTTTGGTCACAAATGATCCCAACAGTTTGTAGAGATAGGGAAATGAGGTTGGCACTGCTGTTGGATTCCCTACTTCTTAATCCTGACCACCGTTGACAATTGAAATATAAAGATTATGCTACTTAAAGAATTTGTAGGCAATGTTTCGAAAAAAAATATTACATACTCAAATATGTAAACTCACATCAGAGAAATGAATGTGTTTTTAGACACACCTCTTCACAATCCACCTTTGTACCTTGACTAGCGACCTCTCCACCTCCTAGCACTCACTCCTATCTCAATATTATTCGTCAAATGCCATTTCTCTTCTCTCTACTCTGAATTAAAAGTTATTTTATTTAGATTATATATTTTTTGTCACATACAAATGTAGCGAAACTTGCTCTCTGCATTTAACCCATCCCTAAGGGAGCAGTGGGCAGCCGCTTTTCAGTGCCCAGGGACCAACTCCAGATTAAGGTCAATCTCACTGGTCACATGGGCACTGAATGGAGAGTGAACCTAACATGTTTTTTGGATGAAGCACTTTAGTATTAAGCATTTTATATAAACCATTGGGCCGGTTACAAAGACATTGATTTCTCTAAATTAATGTAACGAGGAGACAGTTTAACCACGATTGTGCTTTTCAGGTGCAGGACTTGCAGTTGGAGTGAAAAATGATCTTACAGTGAGTAAAAATGTGACGGGAGCAAATATGATGTTACATTTATGAATAATATATCTAAAAAGTATCAAATCAGTATCAGCCGATTTTGCAGACTGAAAATTGGCAATTGACCAAAAAAAAAATCCAGATCACGAATACTAATACCATCACTAATATGTTGACATGGTAGTGGTGCTGTAACTTCTAATATAATATTGTACGATTGCTGGTGCATGACCTCCCCAACTATTTACAAATGTACTACTTTGGATAAAAGTGTCAGCCAAATGACGTAAATGTATATGAAAAATTTAGGTTTTAGGTATAGCATGAGCTATACTATATTTCTTTATATTTTAGTATAGCCGCGTTCCCCTGTGTAGGATTAGGCCTAGCTCAAATGTATGGTAAATGGACTGCATTTATATAGAGCTTTTCTAACCTTCCGGCCACTCAAATCGCTGTACAGTATTGCCTCACACTTTCATACACCCATTCACACACACTTTCATACATAAATTTTAACATTTATTTTATTGCGATATATATTGATATTCAATTATTGTCCTGCCCTAAAGCTACTACATCATCCTGTTATGCAGCCGATAACTTTCTCTTTATGCTGCTGAGCCTATATCGTACCCTACCACAGGCAAATTAACTGTTAAACTGATGCGGTTATTTTACAGTTAACGTCATTTTGCATTTTTCCCAGTTTGACGATAGTACCGGTATATGTTTTTTTTTTTTTTTTGTCCTGTTTATTTTTTGCTAGAGAAGAGTGAAAGAGGCTGTGGAGGCGGCTGCCTGCTGGAGCACTTCTCTAAATCTCTAATCTCTGCACACCTGCGGATAGGAGGGTATTGATTTCCATTACTTAGCTTCAACAGTGCGCACCTTCACCCAACCTGGATGAGCTGACGACAAGCCGGGTCAATGTGCTATCTGTTGTTCTATACAAATAATAATTTGTACCGGAGATTCGTATTGGTTGGTGGGGTGGCAGAGGTCCCGGCAGTGGATAAGCCCATTTGGTTTTTGGGAAGGTTAGTCTTAACCAAAATATTAAAGGTACATTTCTTGATGGTGTTAGTGCCCACAGATCCTCAAATATCCTAAGCTCACTGTTGATGTTTGGTTTTTATCCACAAGGGTAACTGCAAACCAACGTCAAGGTGTGTCCCTTTTTAAAGGTATAGTCAGTCATTCTGGAAAAAGCTTGTTGATATTTGAACTGGATCAAAAAAAAAAACCCCACACCTTTCTTATAAATGCCATAGGGTGCTCCTTCAGAAGCTCCACCCCGCACACATTGGATACGCGTTGCCAAGGCTGGGATAGTATTGCGTGGTGCGGTCTGCATTGCTTTGTTTGAGTTCCTATTTACAGAGCCAGGGCTGTGTAGAAACACCAGAGTATTTTTTTTCAGCACGCACACAGAATGGTCAGCCGGCAATCACTGACTCTGTTTTGTTTTCTTTTCTCAACAGATTTCCCTATAGTCTTTGTCCAAGGCAACGACTGCAGCCATGTTTAGGAACAGCTTGAAGATGCTGCTGACAGGGGGCAAGGCCAACCGCAAGAGTCGCAATAGCGGTGAGTACGCCTTATGCCCACCGCACTCTGTGACTCACCTGTCTGTTGGAACACAGCGGCCGTTCAGTAGTGTTTGTTTTGCACGGAGCTATTTTGGGAAGCGGAAAACGTCAGTGTTCGGCAGATGCAATCCATTTTTCTGTGACCGGTAGGCACGCAACTGGAGCTGTCGTTCCAGTTCATCCTGAGGAATTATCATAAACACAAAACAAGCTGGGGAGTTCTGTGTCTCGAAATAGCACCACCCACCCACCCGCCAACCCACCAACTATTCCCTTCCCCTGCTTGCACAACCTGACTGACTTGACAAGCATCGCTTAGCACTCAGTGGCACAGCGAGCTGCTGTAGATTGTGGTCAAGTCAATCAAAACCATTTCTGTGCGCGTAGGTTTACAGAGAGACACTTGCGTTCTCTTTATCCTGCAGTCGGCACTGAAATAACTGCTCGACGGCAACCGGCGTATGTTTTTGTGTTCCTAAAAACAGAGCTTTTTTGTGCGATCTACTGAAAACAGCCTGGAGCCTTTGATGTGGCTAGCGAGTGTTAGCCAAGAGCAACGCTTTGGTAAGCGCAGGCCTCTTGGAAAGGTAGCATATCTTATTTGAATGTAATACGTCTGGGGTTAATGCCAGGCTGTATAACAACCTCTCTCCACTCGCCTGAAACTGTTCCCTCACTTGGGTCTTGATTTGGATGTCAGAACGCGCTGTCTAAAGGCCTGCTCGATTTCTGTGGACAAATTAATTTTGATAGGTCCTGCCTTCTGAATATAACCACAGCAGGGTGGAGTGTATACATCTTTAAATTGTACCACATGCCTTTGTCAACACACCTTTCCAGCATCATATGATTACTTTAGATGGACGTTGGTGTTGAGAGATCAATATTTAAGACCTAATTTGTATTCCTTCCAACAACCCGCACATTGTTTGTATCACTAACGGCCTTCTTTCTCACGGGAAGTTTTATTTTGCGGAGATACATTGAGAGAAATCCAACGTGACAACCGGCAGCGATGATCGGTGTCAGCCTCTGGGCATTAGCCACAGAATATATTAAGTAAATAGTGCTGAATATGTGTGCAAATACTGTACTGTACGGTACAGTGTCTATATTTCTCACTATATCTCTCCGGTAACAGTAGTAGTAGTCTAAACTACACTGAAGGTATTTTATCGTACACGCTCTACCAGCTGTGTTCTGTCTGTTCTGGTCCGAGAGTGATTGCACGTGTAGAACGCAGAGGCCAATACGTCTGAGCCATTCATAAATAAAGCGCTCCGGCTTTATGCTGTGGCTGCCCATTTTACTGCAAGTGATTACTTATATTAAACTAAAGTTGAACTGGTTACAGTAGCTGTTGTAAACACAGTTGCTGTTTTACTTGTACTGGCCTTGCAGCGTATTTGATTATTATGTTAGTTTGTCTGTAACATAGCATGTAGAACACAATTACAGATTCTTCCGGTGCTAATATCTGCTGCTGTGACTTGGCAGGGAAATACACTATACTCGACCCCCGCGTAAGACACACGCACACACACGCAGACCCACACACACTCCACCCACACACTCTAAATGTTGCTCTGACTGCCTCCCAAGGACAGTCCAAGGGCTGGTTACACCGCTCCTGAATTATCATCCCACAGTAGACAGGGGGCGCTGTGACGCTACAGCCTCCTACGCTGACTGTACATATGGGTAGGAGGATAATGGCCTCTGTGGGAGGCCTCTCTCCGAACACCACCTCTAAACTGGGATGCATCCGGTTTAAAGCATCGATGCCAACGTGAGTGTAGAAAAGAAGGCTTGCGTGTCGAGAAGCAGCGGCATTGCGATAACGCTGCTAATCCACTGTTGATCTGTAGCTCTGCAACCATGGCCGTTTACGTTGCCGCGCGCGCTAACTGTCGTGTTTCTTGTAATCCCGCTTTCACTCCAAGATATGATTTTGTTGTACACACTGAATTACCTTGTGGGTGTGTGTGTTAAAATCAGTGAGCTTTCATCATCAAACCACACACAATGTGTGTGCTGTAAGTTGCTAAGCTTGTGAGTGGCGTCTTTTAAAACTGAATAATGCAGCAGATAAGGTGCTCCGATTATAATGAACCTGAAATGAAATGCATACATGCAGAGCCAGTCTCAGGAGCAGTGCCATCATCTCCATGGACGTTGTCATTATTAGTTGTTAGTCAGTCTGTCTGCTTACAGTGCTTTTGCTCCGCTCAACCACACAAAGCCCAATCAGACGGCATTCAAGATGTGAAGTGATTGTTCACCCACACAAACGCATGTAATCTCATATGCGGAGATTCTGGCTGCTTTAACAGAAAAGGGGGACGAATGTCCTTCAGTCTTGGCAGCAACGGTGTTCAGGTATCAGATGCAGTCCTAATCTATGCATGTGTGGGGCGCTCTTAAAGTCAAATCAGCTTTAAGTACATCTACTTGGGCAGCACTCAAATGCAATGGGATTGAGAAAATCTTTCCCTGTGTTCGGTATTTTACACCGTGTGTGGGATACGGACACTTGGATCCGTGACCGGACAATGGAGAGGATCAGCATTGTCCCACGGCATTGTGGGTCAGGTTCCTCAGCCGTGAGGAGAAAGGGTCGAGGCTGAAAATACAAGTGCGCTGTCTGACGCCGCAATTATAATTTATGGTGTTGGGTCATTGAGTGGATTGGAAACGAGATTGGATTGTAGACGCGGGCTGTCTGGACACGGAACATTGCAGGTTTAATTAATACTGAGATATGTGCGTGGCTGTGTCTGTGTGTGGGTGTGTGCGCAGGACAGACGTAATCGTGTATGTATGAACTGTATTTTAGAGGTGCCAGGAATGTATTAGTTTAAATTCTGTTCAAAATGTTATGAAATATATATAATTTTTCTGAAAAGCAACTGAAAACCTTAGGTGGGCGCATGGCGACAGAGATAATCTACATGTAGCTTCAGCTGCTTTCCTGTGTTGTATTATTGATGCACTGAGAGGCACTTTGATGTTTTTAATAAGCACACAGCGATGGTCAGGGCACAGTGGGCGCTGCTGCTTGCATGATTGATCCAAAATGGCCTCTCTACATCTTAGAGGACCCACTTGTCGACCTGTCGAAATGTTCTCTGCTGATTACGGTGGGAAATGAGGCTGGTTCTTGGCTAGAGTGGTTTCAGACATTTTTATAACACATGCAAAGAAATAAGCAATTCTTTTAATTTCAATTTCTGCTACATGTTGCGTATAGGGGACAAAAAGCCCAGTATGTGTCAGCAATGACATAAATTGCAAGAGCCAGTCCCATTCCTTTCTTCAATCATCTATGGAACTTTCCGGTAAGTCGGCAAGTGTGAAGGCGGCAGGTGCCTGACAGGAATCAAATTGAACCTCCTAATCACTGCGGTCTAATTGACGGCTCATTTTCCACAGTGGTGGAAAATCTAATTAGTGAGATCATCAGATCAGCAAACAAGCATCAGGATCTAGGGCTCAATGAGGGACGACAGCCGAACGCACTGTAGAAAGTGATGAATATGGTTTTCACTTCATGTCAAAAGGAAGCCGCCTGTGTCAGTTTTGGTTGGACAATTGACATTTCCCAAGCCCCGCCCCTTTCACTTGTCCTACCTAGTTACTCTAACTAGGTAGGACAAGTTCCCTATGCCATTTACTGTATCTTATCTTGGGTATAAAATGTGATGAGGAATAATGGATAAACAACCATTGACTGTTAATACAACTGAGCTTGTCAGTTCATTTAAAAATGACTTTTCACAGGTTTACACAGACTTACTGTATGTCAAGCCACATAATTTGTCTTGTTGATTTATATACAATGTACATTATTAATCTAACTTTATTAGTTGAGCGTTTTGGCTACTTCATTGTCTTGGCAGAAAACAAGGGTATCTAGTTTTGAATTAAAGTTTTTATTAAAATATAGCTAAAAAACCGTGCATGGTTTTCATGGTCAGTGCTCTGCATTGTATGACACTCCATACAGTAGTAATATGACGGCAGTGAAACAGAAGCTGATTCTGGCTGATCTCCACTGAGCGACAGATTGGCACCTACTGGTTAACTGTCCTCATTCTTCATGCAATAATGAACTCATGAACATGAATGAATCAATGAATTTAACAAACAAATTCACTATCCAATTAAAACTGTCCAATAAATACATTGTGTGCATATTCATTTAAATGTATACATATAATATAAATATATAGTATAATATACAGTATACTGTAGTATAATAATAGTGTATATAGATGTAGTATTTAATAATTATAAGGATAATAAATAAAATAAGAAACAAATATATAATATATTTTCCAACTGGACCACTGAATATGTAAATTGCTTCCTGTATTGATTTAGTTGTTATAGATCGATCGGTATGTTTGAGATGTCCATGTCTCGTGCTGCTCACAGTGAAGTGAAGCACCTTGGATACATCCTAATTCTAAACTCACACATTAGGATGCGGCATTAGCACCTGGCGCAGCTAGCCGAGTAGAAACGAAATCTGTGAATCAATATGGCACACAGCTGCAGAGAGCGATGACCTTTGGTTACTAGGGACAACGGCCTGTTACGTTCTCGTCAAGGTTGGCCGTCGCATGATGTTTATTTTTATATTTTTTTTAAAAAATTTTTTTTAACCTTTTTTCCTTTCTTGACAATTACCTCTGAGACGCTTGAACGTTGTGGGGATCATTAGAAGAAACATGCGGCGCCACACATCTTCTGGATGTTTTCCATACAGCAATCTGCATTTACTATGAAATACCCCCACTTTGCAGATACATGCGTGACCATCTGGAGAGATGCCGCCTCGGTATCTGCGAATAAAAGAACCGTATTTGTGGCGTTTTTAGCTGTGCTGTTCTTTCACCAAACCCCATGTATTACAAGTTTCTTAGCAGTTGCGTTAGCTTCAGAAGTGCCGTGCATTAGTGGTGACAGAGGCCTCCTCCATTCCTGTGACCTCATCACTGCGTGCCCCCGACAACAAAAGGCCCTGGGAGGTTCGGCCCGAGGTCGGAGACAATATACACTTAATATACAGTCAGGTGGGCGCCGCTGACCCCCCCATCAACTGGCACCTGTGACTTTATCGCTGGGCAGCCATGGCAACAAGGCTGAAGCACAACAGAAGCCCAGCAAAGGTCAGAGACGATACAGATTATCTGCCAGCAGCAGAGCATTGGCACGAGGTGACCCCTGGTGTCTAGTGGTGGCAGACCAGACTCCCGTCTTTAGGAATGCAGGTTTTCCTAATGCCATTTTAGTTCAGTAGCACTTCTTGAGCCACACATCACTCCTGTTATGGTCACCCATGTGCTTCCGCTTATCGAGCTGGAGACCAACAGAACCAAAGGTGGCCGGAAGCCGTCCATGGTTTTATCTTAAATGCTTATTTAACTTTAGTGACAGTGGTTTTGAGATATTTTTTATTACTTTGTTAATAGCGTGTATATTTGGAAGGACACACACAGTGTATTGCCATGAAAAACTTTGGGGGTGAAAAAATATGTGTATTTTCTTAATTCTTAAACTGAAAATAAAAATAATAAATTCCCAATGTATAGAAATTATGTGACCCTTTCCCAGTTTTTGAGATCATTCCACAACTCCTTGGGGGTCCCAGCACAGTGAGCATGCAGTTTGAAAGCCACGGTTCTAGAGTCCCTTGGTATGGCTTGTTAACCTCTGCTACGGTATACTACATAAGCCAACAATGGCTGCTTCCAACAAAACATTGTAATTGGTCTAACATCTATATGGTTGCTATGGCTATTTGTGAGGGTCAGTCTTGTTTAAGCCCCGCCCACATTACAAATACAAAAGGCTGTAAGAAATCGATAATACCATTAAAGATATTTTTGGTTGTGATGGGTACCTTGTGGCTGAGTTTCTGGATTCAAGGCCGAAGGTACAGTTTTTCTATTCCCATGTACCTGCGGTGAAAAACATTATTACCGTGGAGTAGTGAGAGTAACCACAACTGCCTTTATTTTTTTGCCTTTATTTTTTTTTAACCTTATCTTGCCACTGATACGCAGCATTGTGAGGGACGTCTTGAACGTTCTTCTTAAGATGTCGGGGCGTCGCTGTCATACGGCTCTTTAATTCCCTGTGAGGCGCGAGTACATTGATAAGCAAAAATAGGCCGCTGCATTGAATGCGGTTGAGTGTGATTTGGCCACGTCTCATGTAATGGAAGCAGTGTGTTCCAGCTGGCTCAGAAGGGAGCATAGGCGTCGTTGTGTGTGGGTAAAGAAGATCTGGCGTAGCCGCTCCTCCGTTCCGCGTATCACACTGACACAACAACGGGGTGTTTTCATTTGGTTGCTCTTCCACTCATTTCCCCTCAAAAAACGCCTGACTCTTACTGGTGCCCGCTAAGATAAATGTTAGCAAGCGATACATCACAGGTATCGCTACACCACAGAAAAAGGAAAATATTATATACTTCCCCGCGTGTTTGAACCATACACTAATGGCCCCTGAAACACAAGCCCTATTGTAATGCCACCTGTTAGAGCTTGGGGCTAAAGCTGTATCATGTCACTGCGCTGCGCAGCGTGTTGACGCGCTGGCTGCAGCCCCGGGTCGGCAGCCTTGCGCGTGTGAAAGTGTAGCAGATATTTAGCAGTAGCTCTGATCCAGCGGCACTTATTAGGGGGACACCCGAGCAGATGTATCTAATAGCCTTTTAAGCTGAGGGGAAATCATTTTGAAGTTTGGATATTGGAGCATTTTTAGCTGCATGTGTGTGGCAGGGGGGAGGTGTGTATCACTACCACAAACACACACACACACACACACACATAGCTTAGTGCTAGTCAACCCATGTCCCATCGAGGCCCCAGATCCTGTGTGTTTTCATTCCAGCACAACACAATAGCCTGCCTCCTGATTTTACTGATTAACTACCAATTTATCCACGGGGGGGTCTAAATGTACTGCCCGCGGAAACCTTTTTGTCTACAGAGACCAGTAAACAGAGCTTCAAGGTCGCTGTACATCTACTTGTCCTATAAAGTGCGTTTCACATTGAATTTTGAACGAGTCAGAATATGCCGTGAGCTTTCCGTCTCAGAGAAACATTTGTTGTGTGTGTGTGTCCTGTGTAAGGACAGTGTGACCAGCCCAGACGTACAGCCTTCTCTCTTAGACTAAGAATAGCACACAGTGACGAGTAACCTGAGACCTGATGTATAGATGCATGGTGACTCATAATGCACTTAAATCAGGCCTATGTTGCGCGCACACACACACACACGCACTGTTTTGTTGCTGTCTTCCCCATGCCTTTTCTGGTAACTATGATGCTAATGACATTTTAATTCACACTTCCCCGCAAGTTCCCGACACAGGCCATTTATCGAAGCACAGTCGCTAACAGGAAGAGCAGACTCAAAAGGGTTAAGGAATGTTCTCTCCTTCGGAGAGGGAGAGCGCCTGTCTATCTGTGGGTGTGGGTGTTGGTGCGCACATGCGCGCCTTGGCGAACGCACACGCACATGCCGGCACCTGAAGCTCCTTCTCTCTATTCTCACACTGTGGTGAACTCTCTCACTATCGGGATCTCTCTCTCTCTCTCTCTCTCTCTCTCTCTCTCTCTCTCTCTCTCTCTCTCTCTCTCTCCCCTCTGTTCCCTCCCTCAATCTTTTTGTCGTCCTCTGCCTTCTTTTGCTTCCCCCCCCACCCTGTGTCTCCCTCTCTCTCTCTCTCCCTCTCCTTTTGTTTGAAGTCTTGCTTGCCGTGCTGCAGGATGTCTGGACGAGGCACTGTGCTGAGGAAGGTGAGTGAGCGTGGGCGTGCGGAGGTTGGCTGGGTAGGACGTTGAAGGGAGCCAGCTCTCTAAATCCGCTTCTGCGGGCAGAGGAAGGCTTTTTTTTGCGCCGCGGCTCATGGGTGAATTGTCTTCACAGGGTGTTTTCCCCCTTCCCCCAGGCTCTGTATCTGACGGCTAAGCTCTGGGTGGGTTTGTGTGTGTGTGTGCGTGCGTGCTTGTGTGTGTGTGTGCGTGCGTGCGTGTGAGTGTGAAGGGTTCATGCACATGATTTCGAGGCATGTTTTGTGGCCGGTGTCAGCTCTGATTTTGTCGCCTGTGTTGTGGCGGATGTGGTTACTTGTCACCGTAAACCAGGTGGGGAGCCGCCACAGCCGTTGCTGTCCAATCAGCCTTGGTCACCCCGTAGACAGGTGTGTGTGTGTGTGTGTGTGTGTGTGTGTGTGTGTGTGTGTGAGAGAGAGAATGGGTCCTGTAGCCTTGATTTAAGATATTTATTTGAGTGTGTGTGTCTGTGGGAGGAAGCCCACCCTGTCTGAGGGCAGTAGAAAGTGTGTGTGCGTGTTTCCCTTATGTGTTGGAGCCACAGGTTATAAATGACAACAACAATAGCATTCCTGTGTTTTACTGCTGATTCAGTCTCTCTCTCTCTCTCTCTCTCTCTCTCTCTCTCTCTCTCTCTCTCTCTCTCTGGCATCCTTTCCTTTATTGTACTTCTCTTCCGTGTCTCATTTAATCCATTCCTCTCCTCCTCGCCCTTAACCCTGCATTCACACAGATGACAAATGAGAGCGACATAGCGACCGGCTGCCATTAATTCTCAGTTAGAGCTGCGACAATGTCGCTCACCGCTGCAAGCCAGCTAGGTGCGGACAAAATAGACTTAAGGTCTATTTTATGCAAATCCATGCAAAGCGGGGCGACACGGCGACTACCAATGGCAACGCAGGTAGCTTTGTAAAAACTTTTTGAAACCAGTAAAGTCTCCTGTCCATTTTCCCATTGAGTAGGCTATGGTAGTTTTTAGATGGAATACGACGTCTTTTTAATGTTTGCGCCGCATTTATGCATTTTTTGCATAATTTGATTTGTTGACTGCAAAAATTTGTATATACTTTGACCTCGCACCATTTTTTACAAAAATGGGATTAAAACACTGTTCGGTTGTGGTCTCACTGGCTCTGATACATTTTCTAGGGGGGTGGGGGAGAAGCCTATGATCATTGCTGTAAAAATATTTTACATTAAAATGAGGGGGAACGTATTTTAAGATAGCAGTCTTACCTAGCCCCACAAGCCCAAACAAGCCCATCTAGCGACAAGCAGCAAGCTCTCATTCATCGTCTGTGTGAATGCAGGGTCTGTCTGTGTGTCTGTCTTTGTGTCTGTCTCCTGCCCCCTCAGGTCACCATAGATCTATCTAGAGAACAATGGGGAGAAAGAGCAACATGGAGGTTTAATGTAGCTGCGTGGGCTAATGAGTCCCCCCCCCCCTTAGTCCTTTGCTATCCCACTCATCGTTTCTCCATCCATCTATTCTGGTCGCCGAGCCTGTGCGCCCATCTCTTTCTCAGCGAGCTTCTATCCACCCATCCACCCATCCATCCATCCACATATCCATCCACCCATCCATATATCCATCCACCCAACCATCCACCCAACCATCCACCCATCCATCCATCCACCCATCCATATATCCATCCATCCACCCATCCATCCATCCATCCACCCATCCATCCATCCACCCAACCATCCACCCATCCATCCATCCACCCATCCATATATCCACCCAACCACCCATCCATCCACCCACCCATCCATCCATCCATCCATCCATCCATCCACCCATCCATATATCCACCCATCCACCGATCCATCCCCCTATCCATGGATGGATGAATGGATTGTTTAATCAATATTTTGTCCTCTTGTGATCCCCTCTCACCCTCCCCCTCCCCAGAATGCACGAGTCACGTCTGGTGACGTCCATATCCCAGCCCCCGTCTGAACGTTTACCCTGGAGTCTTCCAGCCAATCGTTTGGCCGTTTGGCCCTCATCTTTATATTCTCACTCATCATTTCCTCATTGCCCCCACTATATTACAGTTTACTATATTACGTGTCATCTTTCATTCTAACCTCACTCACTCTGCCATGCTTGCAGGGCGAGCAGACAGTAGAAATACATTCATATTATACAGAATGTACACAGTAAAAGTACACTGTGTGTGTGTCACATACATTTACACACACCTTTTGAATGTGTGAATGCATTGTTAGATGAATAATGCATTCACCTAATGTATAAAGTACAAGCACTACTAATTCTGCATGCACATTACACTTGTGAGACCATCTTAATCTCACAAGCTCCAGTTTCGCAAATATCAGTGTGGAACCCGTCAAAGCAAAAGCATTTGTTGACTAGGGCTGTCGCGGTGAAGAAAATGTACATGCAGTGATTTAGGTTGGTCCAATACCACGGTGTGCGGTATTATCTGTATTTTTTTGTTTTTGTTTTGAATGGTCAAGTTCGTGGCGCAGAGCTTCTGAAATAGTGTGATTCTGGGGCATTTATAGGCAACGTGATCTCAGTCTGTGGTGAGACAATTGTGCCAACCAGTTTAGTACTGGTGTTCTGACTGTACGCAGGCGATCACGTGTAACTTTTTCCGGCAGCTGTTTGGCCAAAATATCAGCTGGAAAATATATTACACATTTATTAAAAGCATATTAAATAGTGCAAGATCAAAAGTCTATGGCGGGCCAAGCGTAGCATACACCGCCTTGATTTAGGTACCATAGCATGTAGACAGAAAGAAGTGATGGCACAGTTTGGCAGGCTGTTTTCGGTTTCTGTGTGCGCTGCATGGTGAGCTTCCCAGACTAAGTACAGCACTTTACTAAACTGTAGTAAAGTGATGTAAAGCGTAACGTCGTAGGGAGTGTCGTAAATACATACACTCCCAAAGACTACAAACAGCTAATACTGCGCTTGGGAATTTAGTGCTTCGATAGCGCACACAACCTAGACATATTCGATGGGCTAGCCTCATGAAAAATATATAAACATTGCGGTACAGTGATTGCTTGCCACGGCCTGCATTAGGGTTAGCAACACCGCAGTATTGCAATATTGTGGCTATCGCAACAGCCCGATGGCTGACCGTGTAGAGGACAATCGGGCCAGTTAGTGGCCAGCTGAAGGTTTCCCCCAATATGACGACAACAGTGTACGTAGTATACTTCAATTTCCACCGGCGCTATAGTTGATATTAAACATTCTGTATGGTTGAGATAAGGGTAGGTGGTCCAATCGTACTTTATGTAAGGAAGTTTAATTGAAATGTATATGCACCGTCTTTATGACAAATGCTTTGAATTGATGGGTTCCACACTGATACCGGCGGCAAAGTCAAACTGTAGCTTATGAGATCAGGATGGTTTCACACAACAAACGGCACTGCACATGCCCTTACGGAAAATGCCACAAGGATTTCACATTATTATTAAGGTGCATCCACAATCTGCCTATGAGAGGGTGTAACCTAACGTGGCCATTGGCTTGTGTCCAGAGAAACCCCCCATCCCCTCCTTCAACTCCCACAACGAGCAGGCGAAAGCATCCTGTTGTTGTTTCCAGGACGGGCATCCAGGCTTTGATTGCGGCCCTTGATGTGGATGATGTGATGTGAACACCATCCATGTTTGAATAGCCGGAAGTGCCCATTGTCGGCCGCACATGTACCGGGAGGGGGGTATTTTAAAGGCAGTGAAATGCTGCGTTGCATGAATGGATGGCAGCATTAGCCAGCGATTCACCTCGCAGGAACTGTGATTAGTAGGAGCCCAGCAAAGACCCTGGTGAAACCATGCTGGTCTTGTACAGCTTGAACCTCTCCTTACGTCGGCCTGCTGGGAACGCATGTGCCATGCTAATTCGCTAAGTGACGTCCAATCACCTGCTGATGACCTGTGTGATCACCTCTGAATGAAGAGTTTCCAGACTGATATGACGAGTCTGCCCAGGCTACTGCAGTGTACTGTGCACGAACGCAGCGTCTGAGTTCTGAATGCATTCCCTCTGTGCAAACGTGTGTCTGTCGTTCGCTCTGCAGTTTCTCTGTCCGTTCTCCGTCTGGATACCTCCATGTTGGACACGTTTCACACGAGTAAATTGGAACAGCCACGGGGTCGTACGTGTTCATCTCTCTCACACGCACGCGCTCACGCACGCACGCACGCACGCGCACACGCCACGCACGCACGCACACGTGAACACACAAGTTAATCTAGAAGGTGTTGTTTTGCGCCAGCAGTAGGTTGGTGATAATTTTAGTAAAATGTTCTCTGGAAAAGCGTACAGCTCACCACATTCTCTCGGTGTAGTAAATGTAGGCCAGGGTGTTATACAGTACGTTGAACGTGGAGCATTTATCTTGTTGAAGATGATGAACAGCCAACCCCTGACCCTGAATAAACCGGCTGTTGGTGTCGTTGCCGTGGCACTGCAAGCATGCAGAATCCCCCGAGTCTATTCATATTTTATGTCCGCTTCATTCTTCACACTTGCTTGTTTGCACTTGTAGGCCCGACTCCACTGCAACAGAGATGGTGTGAGTGTGTGAGTGTGTGAGTGTGTGAGTGCGTGCGTGTGCGTGCGTGTGCGTGCGTGTGCGTGCGTGTGCGTGCGTGTGCGTGCGTGTGTGAGCGTGTGTGAGCGTGTGTGAGCGTGTGTGTGCGTGTGTGTGCGTGTGTGTGTGAGCGTGTGCGTGCGTGTGTGTGTGTGTGCGTGTGTGTGCGTGTGCGCACACGGTGACTCCACCATCACAATGAGTCCAGCGTGAGCGATTGCATTGCCCTCGGCGAGCACAGGATAGGAATAACAGGGCACAGGAAGCAAGGATGGTCTCTATTTTTTGCCATTTCACTCTCTCCCCCCTCTCTCTCTCTCCCTCTCCCTCTCCCTCTCTCCCTCCCTGGCTCTTTCCCTCCCACTCTACCATTGTCCTTCCTGCATCCCCGGTTGCTGTTTTCTTACACCAGCAGTCTCTAAATGTCCGTGTCTTCATCGTGAGATGCAGTTTTGAGAGAGCACACTCATTCTTAGTCATGTCCGCTCTCAGTCTGCTTAAATACATTTCTCCTTCCTATCCCTCTAGTCTCTCTAATGGTTGCCCCCCCCCCTGTTGCTTGAAAACGGCACATAGTCAGCAATGGAGAAAAAGACTATTGCACCTTTCCTGTTTGCCTATGGCCAGCTAGCATGAAAAATAAAACACGCCCTTTCTCTGCCCGTATGCTCTGTGGCTATGCTGGTGGTATGCAAAGGCCGCTTTATCGGTTGTTCGGCTGGCATTTCTACTTGCCGTTTTGAGAGGATGTGTGCACCTCAATGTGTGGTAGAAGGAGAGCAATTACATTATTAGATTTTCTGAGAGTTGCCTCTTAATTTGCACATCTGACTTAAAGTGTGTGTCGGTTTGGAGATGATGAGATCTCTTACAGTACAGTAGGTGGTCCTTCGTCACTATAGGAATGTGTGTACATAACCTTTGAGGCATAGTGTCTAATTATGGGTGAGAACGGAGACTAGAGAATGAACACTGAAATATACATTTTAGACATTATAGCCTCATGTTGGGATGCTTTCTGACAGCAATTACAACACTGTCCTGCGACGGTTAAGTTGTGTCATTTTCACACCACACACAAGTACAATACGGCAACACGCTGCCAAGCTATTGTAATCACATTTTAGGAAAGAAATATTTTGTTATGCTCAGAACACTCATTTGTGAGCTGAGCAGGACACCCATTGCCATCTATAGTGAGTTTCAGCCTGTCGCACCTGCGCAGTCAATGCGAACACACGAACACAACATTTGGAATTACGCAGACACAGAAAGTAGACCTTTTAAATCAAACAAAGAAAACAAACCTCCCTCGGCAATAGGTGATATTTGTCAAATTGCTAGTCGAAGTCGAGTTTGTTGCCTGCATTCATGGACCAATTTTGTGTTTTATGCTTCTCTACGACACATCCATTTTGTTGTTCTCATTGCATCACAACCCTGCTTTTGGAAAAGTCCAAATGACCGTCTGCTACTCTCCAGGTTGACAAACAACCATGGACAGTGGCAGTAACCCTCTCGCTGTGCTCGTCTGTCAGCATGCCCAACTTCAGGCCCATTAAACACCTCTAACCTAGCCGGATAGAGGTCCACCAGGGTCGAGGGGTCGGCAGGTTTGAAACTACATTTCCCTGACAACGACAGTGTGGGGAGGGTTAGTGACTCCGGGGAGGTCATGGGTCAGCCGTTTTAGGGGCGAGCAGCAAATGCCACTCCTGTAGTCTGTTAGTCACGGTGCTCACAGATGACACTATAGCTGGTAATTTATGGATCTCACGAGCCCTCTGCCCAACGTTTCACCCTAATCATAGCAATCACATCAGGGAGGGAGATGGGGGGGGAGAGAGATGGGGGGGAGAGAGAGAGGGAGGGAGAAAGAGAGAACTTTGTGTGGTCACTGTTACTTCGAGTGTGATTGTCACAGATTTGATATGTTTAAAACAACAAGTGTCCCTCTTCACCAGATGGCCCGAAGGCAGACCAGGAGCCAATACTGGCCTCAGGACCTCTGCCTCTCCTCCTCACTCCTTACTCCTCGGGTAGGGGAAGGGGAGGGGGGGGGTGCACAAGTCAGTTGCCGTGACACTGCCATTTGCGTATTCGGGTTATTTTTCACTGCCTTGCTATTTATTCACCTCTGCACTCTGTGATGTAAGTCAGCGGTGTGTCAGACTGCAGCCGGGAGATGTTTGATTGGGCTCTTTCTATTTATCGCTCTTCTTTCTTTCTTTCTTTCTTTCTTTCTTTTCTTATTAAGAGCACCCACTTGGTGCTGTGACACAGCTTCCCTCCACACCCAGCAGCAGTGTAGGAGGTGTGGCATCTCTCTCTCCCCCCACCCTCTTACTTACACTCCCTCTTTTCCCTCTTTCTATTGGTCTCTCCCATCCTCCTTTCTCTCTCTCTCTCTCTCCTTCTCTCTTCCTCTCACGTATACTCCCTCTCTCCTCTTTCTCATCTCACTTACACCCATCTCTCTCCTCTCTTTCTCTCTCTCTCTCACTCCCACTCTCTCCTCTCCTCTCTTCCTGTTTCTACCAACACCTCGGCCCGTCCAGGAACACTGCTGTGTTGCCGTGCCGTCAGCCAAGGCCTGACGCACTCGGCCGCTCGCGTGCGTCACCGTGCCCGGCCTCCCGCCTCCTGCCACCGTGACGCCCGCCGCGCCGTGCCAGGGTCACGGGGCTCTGCTGTTTACAGCACGAACTAGGGCAGGTGTGTGTGTGTGTGTGCTAGCTGATGCCAGGAAAATAACAACATTTTCTCTCGGAGATGAGAAGACGAACACACACAGGACACAGTTCATTTGCTTGAAGGTTAGACTTTGTCTTTCTGTCATTATACAGTTAAAGGGGTAATGTGTGCGGTCTTGTTGCCAGAGTGGGCAGAGCATAGAAACAGAATAGACTGGGTCCCCGTAACGCATTACAATGCAGTTATATATATATATATAGAGTATATGCGTATCACCTGTAGGTATTGCATATTGTCTGTAATTCTTTGCTTGTATATTGTTTTTAAATGTGATATCATAATGCTACTACTGTATATATCTGCTAACAAACTCACTATTTCACAAGGATGTTGGTGCGTAGATGAAAATAACAAATTTTAGATCGTTTTTTTTTTTATGTTAGAGGCAGAGAACAGAAAAAGCAGCAGTTGAAGTGGCAAAATAATCTGTATTCACAGTGGCCTCCAGCTAATCAGCACTTATCTAACGGCAGGACAATACACCTAGCCTAGCACTGTTGTTGGCACAGCTAACATGCAGGGTTGTTTGTTGCTTTATTGCATTTGCTGTAGCTCTACAAATTAGAAGATGAGATTGATTTAGGGTTATTTCTGGGCACACAAGCCAATATGCAGCATCAAATGAGCTGTGATTACAATGGATTCTTCTAAATAATTTACTGAAGTAGGTTGTCATGCTATCAGCTATTTGATGTGGCTCAGTCGGGTTTCTGCGACGTTGAATACGTCCTTTTTAGCCATACTTCAAGTGTACCATATAGGCCGCACATTTCATCCGGTTGTTATTAACTGCAATTTCTAGATGCACTGAAGCATCTTTGCACTTTTCCACTTTGCTTGTTAATACGCGAATGCCTGTCCTGATGGAGGCCTTTCGAGACATGTCGGCTGCTGACGGAAGTGCTCCCTTCAAACAGGCCGCTAAAAGCTATAGCCTTTTAAAGTCAATATGATAATACCAGCAGTGAGCTTCGTCGACCAGAGCGCAGCTCACTGAAGCGAGACTACCATGTTCTCACCTTCCTAAACTAATTGGCCTCAGGTAGCGTCACTCGCCGCAGATGTGAACTCACATCACTTCAAACAAGGCAGGTGTGAAAGAGCCCAGAAGCCCATTTACTCATACATTACTCAAGTATACAACTTTGCGCAATATGTTCCCTGAGATTAAAGCAAATAAATATGTCACCCTAGTACTTCAAATGAATGGGTCTTCATCAATGACGGCATTTGCATGGACTTGGGTATTCCGGTTAGGAAAACAGATACATCTGGTTAATCATATCCCTGTATGATAAATAGGCCTAGTATCTTTGTTAATAATTTTTGCCTTCTATTTGTGCAAGCATCTGATATTGACCAAACAATTTAAACTGACATTTCTTTAGCTTTAAGACTACCTTTTATTAAACTGTAGCTGTTGAAAGTGAGGCTACTTTCATAGCGAGTTTATCACTTTTAAATGTCCAAATAAGGTTCAGTGTGAGATTAGAGTGAGAATATTAAAACATGTCCTCCAGTTTGGCCGATGTCAGGCCGTCACTGGAAGCCTAGCCTCAATTACATTATTTTGTGAGCGGTGTGCGCCACTTTGTTTGTGTTCCTACTTACGGGGCCAGGGCTGTGTGGAAGCATCGGATCATTTTGTCCAGCACGCGCAAGGAGAACGGTAAGCTAGCGAAATGCGAGGAGATATTTGTTGAATTTGACAAACGGTGTGGTTGGTGCGAACAGCAGCAGGTAGCGTGCGCACCGCGCCCCTAGTGTGAGCTGGCTGGGCTGTGTGGGCTAGGCCATGCAAGCTATCTTCAGCCTGGTCAGGGCGGTGTCCCAGCCGCAGTCCAGGGCTGGAGAAACTGCTGGCTCAGCGCTCCTTCCCTCCCTCCCCCCCTCTCTCCCTGGCTCACCCTTACTCTATCCCCCCTCCCCCTTCTTTTACTACGCCCTCAATATTCACCTTCCTCTCTCCCTCCCTTGATCTTGTTCCAAGGTCCTACCAAAATATACTATAGTGTGCGCACACGCACACACACGCACACACACACACACATACGTGTGCGCGTGCACACATATACACACACACACAGCTAAACTGTAGTGATAGTCCCCCAGAGCTGCTACCGCACCAGTGTTCTGCTCTCTCCACCTCCGGGGGGGGGGGGGGGGGGGGGGGGGGGGGGCGGGGGGGGGGGGGGGGGGCGGGGGGCGGGG
>JAODUE010038544.1:0-43589 GCA_027564755.1 Amblyopsis hoosieri
CAACTTTGTGTATGTCATGTGGTACTTTCTGCAAAACTAATTGCCCCATGGGGACAAAATAAAGGGTTGAACTTGAAATTTAGATCTGGCAAGTTTGGTAAAAAAGTGATGCACACACGCACGCACACACACAACCACACTATTAAGTACTTTGAACAGCCCGAGGGCTTGTCCATGTGAGACAAGACGTTTGCTAGCATACCCAGGCCTAAAAAGCTGTATTAAAAAAACCTTTATGTAATACTATGTTATTTTCTTTGTCGCTATCCTTTAAATTAACATTCCAGTAAAGGGGTGTTTGGAGGACAAAATAGAACCATTGTCTTGGCATGCCTTTTACCTTTGATTCGTGCCATTGTTGGAGTTCCTGCTGGTTCTTCAAAGCAATCTTCTCATACTTGGCCCTCATCTTGTCCATTATCTTAACCCGTCCTTTAGGAGAATCTACGTCCACCCGGACACCAACCATGTCGATCTCAGCCACATCCTGTTGAAGGTAAAATAAAGTGTGCTTTCCTGAACAGTGTTGGAGGTTTCCTGTTACGATTCACGTATCACACTTCAAACACTTCAGTGGCACGTAATTTCAAACACAAACCATAATATGAAATTATTAATAAAACAATTTGGCAATGGAACAACATGTCCCCTATATTTACCACTACCACAATCTATAGGCTGTATCATACTATGTCATTAATTTATTTGATTAATTAATTGAAGCCCCAATGTTTCTTTCTTTTCTTTATTCTTTCAGAGAATCAACGCTGGTCTCCAGGTTGAGCCTTCATATGGTGTCATCCAGACTCTTCCTCAGTCTTCATACACCACATTCCCCTTGACTATTTTATGAATGGGCTTCTCAAACTGCAACTTACAAAGACATAATATGCAGCTTTGGTCATTTGCCTTTTTTAGATTGTTATATTATAATTCTTCTTCTGTATTGGATTGGTCATTTTGTGTACTCACTTCATTCTGAAGTCTTCCAAAGCCAGGAATAGTCAGATGCGAGCGCCAGCTGGGCATTGCCCTTGAACATATCTTAATGTGTCTAAATTTGTATTAGTGCTACAATGATGTATGTGCATTTGATGGTAACAGTAGGACATGCTGTTCATGGGGAATATTATTTAGCAACACAATTCTTATCTAAGATGGTTGGTCATACTGTAGTTGTGAAATCATTAAAAATAGTATAATGATAAAAATATTATTCACATCTGATAAATTACGGTTTTGTAAATGTAACTACTATTATGCCTAATGCTGTCTGGTTGTACAATATACAACTAATTGTAAGTAATAGTAATTTTGGATAAAAACTTCTACAAAATGCAGTAAATGTAAATACAATAATTCATTTATAAAATTTGGCTTAGATTGTTTTATGATTACTTAAAATTAAACTTGTTGTAAAAAAAAAATATTAGCCATAAATGTATCTTATTATAATAAATGGGGGAGGTGCGTTACAGGCGTACTGCAAAAATGGAGAGGGCCAGAGCCAGCACAGCGAGGTCTTCAAAACCATTCTTTAGAAAAGCTATGGAGGGTTTATCAATTTAATGTACAACATATGACTTAAATGAAGGGCCACAGTATAAATCAAATGAATAATGTGGCTTGGTAATAGATGAGGTAGAAGACCCTTTCAAAACATACAGCAAAGGAAGAACATTTTATGTGTCATTCTTGGCGATCATGCGTCTGAGAAACATAACATTACTTTTGGGGTTGCTCAAGGGAGCAGCAGCGAGACATCTACAACATGCAGGTCAGCGGTCCCACAGGACCAGGATTGAGAAACGCTGTGTTAACACATATACACCCTCCTCCTCGTTTGTGTCAAATTTGACCACTTTCAAATAATTTAATAATAGGCCTATTTATAGTACATTTTACACCTTAATAACCATTTATCTTCAAGATCTTACAAACTGTTTGGGCAATACAGCTAAATGCTCTTTTAGGGGCTCATAACATCACTGATAAGATTCAGTTTGGTTTCAGTCGGATGCATTCAACTGAAACGTCCTTAGAGTCTCCAATGACATCTCAATGGCTGTTGATGTAGGCAAATGTCATGTGCTAGATCTCAGTGTAGCTTTTGATTCTGTTGATCATTGTACTCTGATTGATATACTGAACAAATGTGTAGGTATTTCTGGATTAGCTCTGAATTTGAGTTGTTTTTTCACAGTCACAGACATTTATGTCTATATGCCCCTTTCTTCTTTGTGATGTGACCCAAGGTTCTGTGTTGGGCCCTATACTGTTCAGTCTGTACATGCTTCCTCTTTGGCAGATTATTAGTAGTTTTAAAGACAAATTATATCCAATTATATTTTACTTTACAGGCCTGACAAACTGTCTCTTTTGCAACATTGTTAGACTATTAGCAAATGGATGGCAGACACATTTCTACAGTTGAGTACAGATAAAACTATTGATCAATGCCCCAGACAATATTTCCCTTAAGATTAGGCAGGCTATTGGGTTCTTATACACCTCTGATTGCTGCAATATAAAAAATGTGGGTGTAATTTTTGTGTTTTAACAGTCATTTAAAATATGTGGTTTGTTCCTGCTTTTTAAATTCTCAGGAACATTGCAAAAATGTGATTTTGAAAAGAAAAAAAAAATAGATGTTGTTCATTTATCTAATCTTCTTTAGATTATTGCAATGCATTGTTAACAAGTCAAGGGACCGACTTCAAGAGGTATAAAATGCAGCGGCAAGGCTTCTGACTATGGAACGTCAGGCAATCACATTACTCCTGTGCTTAAGACATAACATTGGATTCCTATTGGATTCAGATGTTATTTAAACATTTTAGCCATCACTTAGAGAGACAGAGCTTGCCTGGTCAAGCTCCCCCATACATCCTGGATTTAATACACGTACACAATTCTTGTTGGTCTCTGAGGTCTTCAGGTTCAAGACCTTTAAATGTAAAAGGTGACTGCGCTTTTGGCTGTGGTACTCTGTCCCTCTAGCCTTGAGAGCTATGAATTCTGTGGACACTTAAAACACAAGCGTTTTAACAATATTTTCATTAGAATTATGATGTTGCTGTCTTTTTTGTATTTATGTATATTATATTTTGTAACATTTCTTTATTTATATTGTGCAGTTGGTTGTCATTTTATTAATTGTATTTATTGTACTGTAAAGCACTTGACCCCTCTTCTCTGTGAAATGTGCCATAGAAATTAACATTACTTACTTTTATTTCATAAATATTATTATTATTATTATTATGCCGGCATGTGCCATACTATATACTGTAGATGGGAACATAAACCATGAATTACCTTGTGATAAGGGTACGATATAGGGCAAAGTTCTCAGCTTAAATGTGAAGCACATAAACCATAACTAAACACTAAAATAGTATAAAACGTATAATAATTTACAAATGGTTGCTTCCCACCTTTTATCACCATACTGCATGTACAGTATACTCTAACTTTTAACTGTTTTAGTCAAAGGCCAAAGTATGGCTACTTTGTCATAGTTTTAGCAAGGAAGACTGGAATGGCTGGTTAACATTTTATTTTGGCTAATTATTACATTAATAAAATATTTGATATATCTATGCAAACGATTAAAATCAGATTCTAAACAATCTGAATATTCTTCAATGTGTTGACGTCATCTCAGAACCGTGTGGGCCAGTCTAGACCATGCTTGGTTCACATCATGTCTAACTCTACAGTTGGCCTACAGTTAAACCAAACATTGGAATATTATCAAAGATAGAGCATTGTAATGCATTTCAATGGAAGCAAAAATGGAACGCTTCTGGTCTCTCACTAGTAGGCGTGTCACTAACGGCATTTAACATTTACATTACAGTACATTTGCTGTGGAGGCTGGCATATACTGTAGGCAGCTCCCAGGCAGCTAAATCTACCATGCAACACCTAAAACAGTTTGCTGCAGAAATAACGTTCTTGTCTCAGATTTATTGTAGGTTCTTGTGAATTAAGAGGTTAATGTAAGATACTCAAAACACCCATTAACGCCCCCAGAGTAATAATGGGCAATAGAATGGTGACTTGAATAAGTCCTTAGGGTCTGCATAAAGGGTGAAAGTGGCGTCCGTTGAGCCCTGTTTCCAAGCTCTTTGGTTAAACCTTACTTTTATTTATGTAATTTGAGTAAATGTGGCTTATGTCCTTAAGAATCTAATGTATCTGCCCAGCTCCAGAGAAGAGGTTTAAGCAGCTGTAATAAAACCCATTTGTGTGTGTAGAGGGGCTGTATTTCCTTAATATTCTGTAATAAGGCAAACAAGCCTTCTTCTGTATCTGCTTACCTTTGTCATCACCTGTTCATTTACCTGATGGTAAAATGTCATGCCAAGTTCCTGTAACCTTAAATAACTGAAAACAATCCTTTATCTGTTTCTCCTCTGTTTAAAAGAAACCAAGAGACATTTCATTGGAGTGGAGTTTATTGAATCGTCTGGACATTGCCGCACTTCAGGGAACCAACATAACTGGACAGAAAGAAAACTAGAGAATGACATAAAATGGTAACATACAAATATAGTCAGATTTTCTGGACGTTTCAAATATTACAAAATTGATTTTATTTCAATGTTAAACTTGAGAATTTTGAGCATTTAGTGAATGAGGTTAATACATAAACCAATAGGACAACCATAATGAAATAAATAAAAGATGATATGATATTCCTCTAATCCAGTTAAAAAAAAACTATTAAAGTGTATTGCTGTGGTAAAAAAAGTGGTTAGCATGTCAGTGTACTGTTGACAGCTGGTTGGATCGCAGTTACTGTCCAGATGTTCATAAGTTCTTGGTCTCTGAGCTGGTGGAGACCACTTTACCGTCCACCAAGGTCTGCGTGACAGTCATCACTTTAGTCTTCTTGGTTTGCTGTACTTCCAGTGCATCCTGGAGCCTGGGATGGAAAGATCCAGAACAATCACTTTAAAACACATTCATAACAGGAGAAACTTCATTTGACTTGGCCATTCTTTCTCCAAAACCTGGTGAAGCCACGCTTGCTTACTTGAAGTCTCCTCCATCCAGGAGCCTCCTGTATGTGGCGATTTCTGCCTCCAGCTTCATCTTCATGTTGAGCAACGCCTCGTACTCCTGTGTCTGATGCTGAATGCTGTTGCGCAGCTGTGTTAGCTCAGCCTCCAGCCCACGGATGATGTTGTTGAGTGACTCGATCTCCATGTTGTAGCGCATCTCTGTGTCCCTCAGTGTGCCCTCCATAGACGCTTTCTGTGAGGGGAAAGGTAGGGAGGCGTTCAATGAGTGCAGCTGCACAATGACAGTGCTTTGCAAACGAACCAAATGAGAGCATGTTGAAGTGAGAGTGCTGACTAAAGCGCTGCGAGTCAGTGTGTATATGAAGGGTGTGCTGACGGAAGGGTGCTTACCATGCTCCTCTGTGACTCCAGTTCAATCTCCAAGGTCTGTAGCTGTCGGCGCAGGTCGTTGAGCTCTGTTTGGGCGCCCTTAAGGGCCTCTGTGTTCTGGGTTACCTGACTCTGGACTTCTGTGATCTGGTGGCGTAACAGATGTTTAATGCTAAATAATACGTTGCGTTCGTCTGGTTTGCAGACTAACAGTGGTGAAACAACAATGGTTTGACAACTGTACAAGGTGGGTACTCTTGTTAAGTGTTTACCTGAGATTCGTGCCATGTTTTGAGTTCTTGCTGGTTCTGTAGTGCCATCTTCTCATATTTGGCCCTCATCTCGTCCATTATCTTAGCCAGGTCCTGTCCTTTAGGAGCATCTACATCCACCTGGACTCCTGACTGAGCTACTTGGTTGCGAAGCTCCATAACCTCCTAAAGGATGGACATTTAACAGCAGAATGAGTAGACATAATGATACAATATAAAGAACTGTTTTTATTTTTTATTCATTTATATACGCATCTGTTAAATAGTATACTGTAAATATAAATGTGTTTGCTAAACAATATTAACAATGTGACCGTATATGGTACTCTAGCCTACATTTTCCATACAGCCATAATCTCTCAACAGTCAGAGACATTCTAAAATAACTTAAACTCAACGTCTGGTGCACGGTCAAAAAGTAAACAAAATGATTTTGGATGATAGTCATTTTAATTATGTGGTGCCTTACTGCGGCCAAATAAGAAAACGTTGTTTTATGGTGAGTCTCTGCCATAGAATTCACGTTTCCATTTTCCTAGTTCCCAGTGTAGTTTCCATCAAGTCATTTCTAACTTGTGTAGGAAACATAATATGTTCTCAGGGTTATCGGTCTGACTGGGCGGGCCTCAAAAAATATAATCCCCTAATCCCTAAATTTAAAGGAACACGCCCTTTTCTGCGGCCAGAATTCCCCCTGTGGTTGAAACCAGCGTTGCGAATATACTGTGTCAACCATTTCTCATCCAACCCCTAAATATAACCATGTCTAATGATATACCTTATACAGTTTGGGGTCTGTTGATTATAGCATATATAATTTAGATGAACTAGTTAACAAAAATGTGTTCAGGACGAACAGTGTGAGGGTGGGGATGTTTTAAGATGATAAATGCTAAAGAACACACACTGAGCTCTAAAATCACAAAACACACTCTCACACACATCATATGAGTGGTTTATCCTGTGTAGAAACTTTATACAGGGTGGGAAATTTGAGCAGTTACACTCACGTTGTCGTGGTTCTTCTTGAGGTGGATGAGCTCTTCCTTCAAAGTCTCAATCTCGCTCTCCAGGTTCATGCGACCCATGTTGGTGTCATCGATAAGCTTTCTCAGACCGACAATGTCAGCCTCGACAGACTGGCGGATGGAAAACTCAGACTCAAACCTGATAAAAGAATGAAGTCAGTCAGGAAAATGTTATCATTATTTTAATTGTCATGATGTAATGGGCTTTAACAACTAGTAGGGTGTGAAGGCTGTGTATACTATGCTGCTCTGTCATTGCATCATTACACTTTGACACAAATCCATCAACCACTGCCTAATAAAAGAGGGTGGTCCAGCAGATGTTTCTTTAGTTTTACAGACAGTGTTACAGAAGGCTGGGTCTTACTTGACTCTGAAGTCATCAGCTGCCAAGCGAGCATTGTCAATCTGTAGCACCAGGCGAGAGTTATCAAGGGTGGCATCAAACACCTGGAACGAACATTTGACACGATTTATTTCCTTGTTTTGGGTGGGTGTGAAGAGAAAATATTTAGTTACCCTTCCCCCCAAGACACGAGCCTCTGCCAAGTTACGATATCCTTCCTGAACCTTCTAGCACAGGCAAACAAACAATTGAAGGAACATGTTTTGTCCATTGCTGACAGTACTGGCTTTCAATTTGTTTCAACTACAGTAGCTAACACCTTAATTACATGTCCTTTGTATGTCTTTAAGACAAGTTTAATCTTAACACAATGGCATTGTGTTTTTTTACTTGTCCAAGCAAATGTTGCTTGAATAAACAAGGACAGTGTCTTGGCAGTTAAAGGCCCTGGCACGACTATTTGCTCAGCAGCCACATTAGATAAGAGCTGGACCTGATAGCACACGCTGCTAGAGGCATTATACAGGTGACAAAGTCCACCAGCCAATCATTAACTGCCAAGCACCAGCTTTCCCTTTCGATGCTATGGGAACAGGATTAGGCTTGTCAGCAGGACGGAGGCAGGTTATTTGCATGGTGGCAGTGGATGTAATGGGGGTTAAATTTATCTACTGTACGGGCCTGTTTGAGTGTGCAGTTGTAAACTGCTGGATTGGGTATTGTGTCGTTAACCTGCTAACATGGGAATTAGTGTGTTCTCACCGGTGGAGATAGGGAGGGAGGGGAGGTTGATGATTATTTGTTAGTGATATCCACTAAAGGTGCTTTGAAGCTGCAGTGCTGTTGGGAACAGTGCAGGCTATTACTGTTCAATACACACGTGCTTTTATCTTATTGCAGCCCCACATCCTTTTTACTTTTTATATGGGATTGTTCAGACAATTACTGCCTTTTATTACATCTAGTGAAATATATACGGCATTCTTTCCCTTTTTTCATTTCAGCCTCATTTGCCTTTTTCAAGGACAGAACTGCTGACCTCGATGGTGGGACATTTCACTGGTACATTTCACTCCCACAAAGAAAACACTAGAAAACTGTGAATTAGGAATATAAAGATTTCCCCCCAAGAAATATACAATAGGTCTTGTAATACACTACTATGTTATTTATAGCAGTTCATTTGTAGATTTTTTTCCAATTGGTGCACAGTAGACTAGTTAATGTGTGTGTTTTTCCTTGCTTAGCTGAACCACCCAAACCAAATGTGTTCCATTTGGAAAATTGGACTTATTTCTGTCAAATAGAAAATGTGGTTTTACATCGAGCCTGGCAGCATGTGGTTGTTAAAACAGATGAGTCTTTCTCAGTGCTTGTGTAAGATGTATTTTCTTAGGTGGTTTCAGATTACTGTAAAGTCTCATGAGGAAAAAACTCGGAATAAATGGTTTTCAAATAACGTCTGCTTACTTCCGTGACAGTGTGATCCTTTTCACCACTGATTCATTGTATATTATAGTGGGCACTCTCAGATGAAGGGGAAATTACTCACATGGAAGGATTTATTGCCCAAAGGTATTAGGATAATTCAACAAACTAGATAATGAATACAGAACTAGTGTCTTAATGGACACTTTATGTAAAGCTTTACAAATAAAGGACAATAAGATGATACAAATAGGGTGTGATAAGGGTGTGTAGTTTCACAGAAGACAAGAAGAAACAATAAACATGTCAATGAATGTGTTCTATGATTTTTATAGTGCTACTGTGTCTGGTTGTCCTCATCACCACACTGTAGACAATAGTCAACAAATAATAGGTCAAAGGTTAGGTTAACAAACTCATGGCTTGTTAGTTCTGTCAGTCTTCAATGAAAAGAATCATCATGTGTTTGTTGCTATGTGAGGATTTGACTATGTGACTGATTGTTGTCTTCTTGTCTTATCTTATCTTAACAACAGAACCACTCAAATCCCACTCTTCCGGCTGTTTCCGGTCCAACCCAGTCTTGCGCCCCCGACTTCCTTTGCCATAAACCAATCAGTACTCACATTAGCCCAAGAACAAGAACACTCTACTGAATAAGTCTGTAAATCTGAGCAACAGAGCAAACAGTGCTACAACCTCTGAGACAAGTCTGGTCTTTCTGTTATGTTATTTGTGTTTTGTATGTATTATACGCAGTATAAAGTATTACAAGAAGTATATAAGCATATATTTCAGGCATGCAAGACCTATGTGAGATAGCATTGTCCACAAGCATTTTTCACCTTAACCCACCTTAATCCCGCCACCCCTCCCTCTAAAAGCCCTTAGTTGCTGACAGATCCACCCCCCCTGACCCCTGACCCCTCACCTTCTTCCTCAGGTCGTCCAGGATGATCTGGTACTTGCTGTAGTCTCTGAAGTCAGGGCCGCTCTTCTCCATGGCCTCTCTGATCTTAATCTCCAGCTTCTGGTTGGCCCCCTCCAGGGTCCGCACAGTCTCCAGGTAGTTGGCCAGGCGGTCGTTCAGGTTCTGCATGGCGAACTTCTCGTTGCCCATGATGTTGGCCGTGTCGCCGCTCCCGGACACCTGGACGCTGAAGCCCCCGGAGGAGCCCCCTCCCAGAGAGCCCCCTCCCATAGAGCCCGCCCCCAGAGAGCTGCGCACGCCAGAGTAGGACACGGAGGAGATGCGGCTCCCCTGGCCCCCGGCGCCACCGTAGATGCTGGCGGCCCTGTAGGCAGGGCTGGCAGACTTCCTGGTGATGGACACATGGCCAGAGGGGGCCCTGCCACTGCTGGAAGACTGGACGGAGTAGGAACTCTTCTGTTGGTAACTCATTGTCGCTGTGTGGACTGAGAGGCTCTGTGAGAGTGAGAGTGAGAGAGAGACACGCACTAGGCAGGCGCACAGAATAAGCAGGAGCAGAGGGAAAGCCGGTACAACTATTATAGTTAGTGGGCCCCTGTGGGCCCGCCCATGGCCACACCCCCACACCAGCAAGTGTACACCCACTTTTCCTGCATGGCCGAGTGCTCAGCGTTAAGTCTCTGAAAAGAGTTGGCTAACATTGGCAGCCTGTGAGGCAGACAATGAAGGAGCTCTGTAATGCAGTTTACTGATAACTGTGGCTAACCATTGTCTCGCATTAGATTTACATATATTTGTTTGCGTATTATTAAAAGAGTAAACAATGCAAGTGATAAAAGATAATGTGAAAAATGAATAAATAATCAATATTTTACTTTATATAAATGTGTATATACATTTGTTTGTATGCTTTCTTACCTGATTATGACACAGATTTGCATATTTTATACAAAATATGTTTGTATATGCTAGTTTAGTACACTTGAAATGTTTATGAACTCTGTTAAAACAAACATTTTTAAATTCTATGAATGTTATATAATATATTGCATTAAATTATCTTGAATACTGTAAAATATGCCATACTCATGAAACAAATATGTTAATTTATAGTAAATACTAGTTATTACTAGTAAAAAGTACTGTATATTGATAGGTAAAACAATGAAATATGAAGAAAAGTTAGGAAACAGTTCAGCTAAATTACCATATGTAACATTGAAAATAAATGTTAGTTAATATTTAATAAAGAATGTTCTCTCAGTCAAAGACAGCTAACATTCATATTTTTACTTTTAGCACATAGTATGTGATTGCACAGTGCATCTAACAGGTAGTATAACATTAGCATTTTCCAAGTACGTTACAGTAACCTTCTGTAATAAACTGCCCACACTCATTACACATACTGACTTAAAATTCCACACCCTGTAAAAGGTGATGAAATAACCGTCTGGGAAGATGATTAGTTCAAATGTTATCTGAGGGACCTCACGTATGAAGCTGTGTACGATGCCCAGACATGTCACACCTGATTGAAGAATCTTGTAGAGTACTCATCAAATAATTATAATTTTGACTTAAAAAAAAACATGACTACAGTATTTTCCAATGAGACACAAAAGACCAGGCATTGTCAACCTCTTAGTTCCTTTGTAGTGACAGTCAATATATAATATACACAATTCAGCATAGATTTAGTAAAAGATTACATTTGTTTTTCACCCCTAGGATCCCGTATCAAAAAGCAAAATACATTTAAATAAGATCTGATCAGTTATGATGTTACAGATATTACACTTTGTGAATTTTGTATGAATTTCTGCATAATTGCATTTGTGTGTGTGCGTGAGTCTGTGTTTGTGTGTGTGTGTGTGTGTGTGTGTGTGCGTGTGTGTGTGTGTGTGCATGCATGTGTGTGTGTTTGGTCTACCCCCATAAGGATATGGCTCAGAGACTGGCCAAACAAAGGAACAATAACCCTTGACTTTTGTTCTATGCTGGAATACATTTCTCTCTAATCTATTAAACACATCCTTGTGGCAGTTTTATTTAACACAGGCACATTCCAACATTCCAACTTATATACACCTATCTATATTTATATTTATAAAACATATATTTCTTTGTCTTTTCTATATCACATTTTTATATTTTACATAGCTGAGCTACAGGAGCACTACATGGAGGTTGTGTGCATTTATGCAAGCCTGTTTTTATTGCCAACTTTTAAGACTTAAAAGCTCAGGCTATGTATACATAGATAACTATTGTAAACACTGAGGCTACTAAAATAATAATTAGAGTTTTATTTAGGTAGATATCATTTGCTGTCCGCCCATTGAGTAACAAGCCCAGTTTGCTGTTAGAACACGTGAAACATGTAGAACACGACTGTTTTGCTATTGTCTGGAGTCATAGTCTCATCCTAGTAGAATGTTTATTTTGCAGGAAGGAACCCATGCCCGGATATTAAAGGATGAAAGAACTTCTGGTAAAAGAACAACAACAGTGTAACTCTCCTAGTTTCAGCGGCTTTTTATAATGAAGCACTATACTGTAAGTTACAAGTTAGTCTTACATAGGCTATATACTATAATATATATATACTGTATGTACAGGCATATTATAGTTGCTTTTCAGTCACTTGTTGGCCTCCTACATTATACTGTTCTATCCTGGTGTAAACAGACCATATTCACTTGGATAGGCCTTTCCTCCTACTTGGCATAAAGGTGCTTTTGTTGTCACATACACATAGTGAAATTAATTATCTGCATTTAACCCATCTGTCAAGGGATGGTGGGCAGCCACTGTGCAGCACCCAGAGACCAACCATAGTGGGGGAACCCAGAGGAAACATGGGGAGAACATGTCAAGATGACTGGGACTTGAACCTGAAACCCTCTTGCTGGGAGGTAACAGTGCTATCCACTGGGCCACCGTGTCAGCATAGACCTCTGGTTAATTTAATTTTAATTTTTGAAAGTATTGGATACCGCTGAACCAATCGGTGTTGCTACAGTTGTTTTGATCGCCTCATCTAGTTCTATCATCATTTTCAAACACACTTCAACGTCATCTCACTAACCCACGCTGATTGGGCCGCCAGCAGGGTGGCTTTGAGAACGCAAATGTGATCAAGGTTTCCAGACTGTAGTATCAGCAAAATAAATTGAGCTGTGAGCATAGGCGGGCGGAGCCTGGCTATGCATCCACACCTCTCCATTTCTGGAGGCAAATTGTTTCCTATGCTTTACATCAGGCATCCTCTGGTGAAATGGCCAACCAGACTCTCCTTCCTGTTTGGTATTTTCACTAAGCCCAGTTTCGGGGTGGTGGCTGTAGCACCATGCTTGATCCTGATGGGGACCACACCCAACAGAAAACACAAGAATACAGATAGGATACAGAGGGGATAAAGTGGTCAGTCACCATTTCATCCTGATATGGTGAGAGATTTCAAACCTTTATGTTAATAAAACAGTTATATACACACATATACAGTTATATATACAGACAAGGTTAGTCGATACATTATTGTAATTGTATGTAAACTGGAACGATAAAAAGATAATAATTAAACTCTAGATTGTCTGTATTAAACTCTAGATTGTCTGTAGACTCTTTCCCAACACATGGTTAGTCTGTAATTAAGTTAAACTAACAGTAATGGCAATACACAATGCAAACTAGATACTGTAAATATAGTACAATAAAAGATGCAATACACAATAAAACACAATAATAACATTGGCCTTCAGACTAAGATGAAACAGAATTCCCAAATACTTGAACAGGTGTGTCCTTAGCTCCTTTTTATGGGAGTCAACAGAAGCACTAAACTTTAAAAGTGTGAGCAGAGCATTCCAGAGTTTAGGTGCTACCGTTTCAAAAGCATGATCCCCGCAATTCTTTAGACGAGTGAGTGGGACAGATTGTACATTTTAATTATTTGACTTGAGAGAGTGAGTGTAAACATCTCTAGTTATGCATTAGAAACTACAGAGAGTAATATTTTTACATTGAACAGCTGTTTAACATGGGTCTTGAATGATAAGGAGTGCTCAAATATAACCCATAAGATAAACATATTGGAGTGGGCATCAGAGGAAAGGGGTCCAATAGTTTGATTGTGATAGCAACAATTTCTGGAGCCTTATGTCCTATTAGCATTTAGATGCAAAAGATGGCCTGTTATCCAGGCACCCGATAGCGAAGAGCCTAGATAATAACGAAATGTGGAGTTGTATATTGTCTGCAAATAGAGGATATGAAATATCAAAACGGTTTATGAGCTGTCCCAATGGTAGCAGGTACAGTATATAGAGAAAAGCATGGGCCTGAAAACCGAGCTCTGTGGAACTCCACAACACAAAAGGATCAGACACAAAGTCTCCAATAGAGACAGTGACACATCAACCAGTGAGATAATGTAAACCAGTCTAAAACTGTGCCACCCATCACATTATCTCATCATCAGGATATGATGATCTATATGCCAAACACTGAGCTAAAGTTAAGAAGTGTTAACACAATCACCTGCATCACAGGTCATTAAAATATACACCCTCAGAAAAGCATTTTAAGTAGAGCAGTTTCCCGAAATTCAGACTAAACAATGTTGGGCCACAACCAATTTACTTAACAAGACTAACCTGAAACAATCATTAGCCTTTTTAGTTATCTGTATCTTATTGTATTCATTTTTCTGTTTAGTCTACATTGTATTTTAATTAATTTGAAAGAAAAAATAATAAAATAGAGAACATTTGGAATAGATGGCTACATGTATATTGTATTGATAAGTTAACATTTTTCACTTTTTGCCACTTTTTCGCCACAATTTCATATTTGTGTTGAAATCCTGATGGGATAACTATCAGCAACACGTTCTCACTCTCAACTCGTCAAAAACTTCGGTCGTTGACTGTTACGGCAAGTTGTTAAAATGTAATTACTTGAAATCATAGGCTACACACAGCCTATATCGAAATATAACTGAAACTTTGTAATTTTATGATTTCAAGTAATTACATTTTAACATGTCACGATTTTATATTGATTATTTATCTACAACCAGGAGCTACTATTTCCGCTGAAATTGCATGCCCATATAGCTAAAAATAAACCGGTGGTGTAACTCTTGCCGTAACAGTCAATGACCGAAGTCTTCATCCTAAAATGCCGAAGGCTTTCTAACGCTTCGAAAAGTGACGAGAAAGGTCCTTGACCACGCTGCAGTTTTTGACGAGTTGGGAGTGAGAATGTGTTGCTATCAGGTCATTACACATAAAGATTTATTGCTTGCCTTTGCAGGCAAGCATAGTGGTACTAGTACCCCAATTTTGGCAAAACATCAAGGCTTTTTATCTCGCATCTAACTGATAAGCATGAATCAAGACAATCAGTATAGTCATTCAAAGGGCCACATAGTTTGGTATAACAAATATTGATATCATTATGTTTTTTAGTTTATGGATGTGGGCCTAGTACTGTGAAATAGTAAAAATAACAGTATATACAGAATTTATATTTTTAACATCAAATTATTAACTGACTTGTTAATGGATCACATTAAAGTCTTTATGTTGTGCAAAACTACAAAAGAAACACCACAAAAAGCCTAGCTAAAGATATTAAAGGCTTACATTGTACTAGCACAATTATAATGAAATGTATGAAGAATTATTCACTTAATTTACAGTATTTTAATAGAAAACACTTATCCAGCATAAACATGACAATGCAGTAGGGCCTACTCTACATCATTCGCTAAGTTTACATGGAGCATAATAATTTGATTGGAATCGGTTTAAAAGCCAAAACCGTACTCACTGTATCCCCTATGTAAATTAGTTTTCTGTTAGTATGTGCAAGAGCCATTCCCCAATACTTGCCTTTGCTTGTTGTTTCTGTTTACCAGGTTTCCAAATGACCCTGCCTGACTGCTTGTGATTCTGTACCTTCAACCTGAGACAACCTGTGTTTAGATTACCTGCCTAAATCTAAACTCCTTTTGGTGTAAAACACTACCATTGACCAGTGTGTTCAGTGCATAAACCTTTCCATTAGTCAAAACACTATTGATAATTGAGAAATGAGGTGCAGGCGTGCTAGAAGTAGCCTCGCGCTTCAGCTTAATTTCACCGCAAGAATCAGTCTGCAAAGCCTAGGAATCACTGTGAATGTGTCCGAGAAGCAACAGAATTTACCAATCCGTGTCGTATTGATATCTACACGGGCATGGTTTCACTTGCCGACAGCAAAAATGATCAAAGTTTGAAACTGCCTGACTTTTTCAAACAGTTTTGATGGACGGCTCCCCAGATGGACTTGTGACTAACAATCCATCATGGCATGTCAGGTTATGCTATAGGCATGTTGTCACATTACTTTCTGATTGGACAAGCATTGTTTCAGCATTATGCGCTTTTAGTGTTCTGGCAATGTTTTTTAGGCACTTACACGCTATTTTGTCTGTTCAAATTCTTTCAACTGGAATCAAAACTGAGATATCAGTAAATGCACCGACCTTCAAATTTGTAGAACTATGGACGTCTTGTTCTAGTCAGCCCATCCTTACACCAGGCTGGCCCATAGGTCACAGAACACCCACAGACTGTTCCAAATCAAAATAGTCAGACAGCTGGGGGTGTGTTCACTGTTCTGGAACCAAAGACCAACCATTGAGAACTCATAGTCAGAGGCCTGGCCAAGATATGGTCCATTTGACCTCGGGAGCAGATTCCTGCTAAGCCTTTTGGCTATTTATCAGTCAACACCTGATTCAGTGGGCGAACAGACCACAATTCTGCAGTTAATGAGTTAATGTCAAACTCCCTTAAAACTTTCACACAACACACTCACTTATTCACTCTCTCACACAGACATGTGGAATTGTAGTGATTCAATTCCAGGACACAGGTGCAGTCACTTATGAACAGACCTTTTACAGGTTTGTGGAACATTCCTTTCAAGTCTAGTGCCCCCTCAGACAGCATGATATTACTCACCTGGCCTGAGACAACAGAAAATCGCGATGTGTGCATGTTACGTGGCAGGTTATGAATGTTTGCGTTTGTCTTGATTACAGGTGTAGACATTTCGGAGAACATATTATTATCAACGTTATACATGACTGGAAATGACTCCTCTTTGATTCCCAGAAGAAGTTGTTGTTTTGAGTTTTACAGTTGTCTGGTCTGCAGATAGGGTTGCAAGGTTGGAATGACAACATGGAACTGTGAACTGGCCATATGGATACCATGTCAGAGTGTTACCTTTATGAGAAGGTTCTGTGGTTTGGAAATAAAACTCCTTAAAGTTTTACGGAGAAACCCCTTCTATAAAGGAAAGGTCTATACACTGTATAAACGTATAATTAAATTGTTACAAATACAATTTTCCAATATTAGAAAACCAGTGTCAAATGTTGAAATAGGACTTGGCTTGTCAAGTGAAATGCTACAGAATCCTTATGTATTGGATGAGAGGACTGGAAAGAGCTGTGGAATGGTGCACATGTGAAAGGTGAGGTCAAGTGGCACTGGACTGGGAGCGGTTAGTTCACAGAATATGCTCTTGGGGGTCAAGAGATAGAAGACATTATCATGTTAAAGTCAAAGGACAGCCATTCATGTCAGAGTGAGGATTTACCACAGTGTCTATGGAGTGTCGCAAGCATCACACATCATACATTTTGTAAACTTGCCTGACTGAATTTTAGGATGAAATATTTGAAAAACAAATTTGACATTTCCTTCCGAAATTCACATTTATTGTTGTTTGCTGTAAGAAGCTGAATTGAAAAGCTGAATGCATCAAAAATGGTTTCAGACCTTTTGAATTAACATCTTGGAGAGGTCAAGAGAATGTGTGCATGTGCAGCACGAGGAAATGAAACTAAAGGACTAAAAATTGACTGGTCACAAAGGTTGTGAGTCTGGTTTGGGAGTTTGGGAGCCGTTGCAGTATTCTATTAGGTAGGACTACAGGGTAGCCTCACGAGATCAGGAGGGTCTTCAGTTTTATTTCGCTGTGGGAATCAGTCTAGGAATCATTTTGAATTTTGAACGAGTAGCAACTGAACGTTCCAATCAGCGTTGTGTTGATAGTTATACGGGCGTGGTTTAGGTTTGCCGACAGCAAAAATGACCAGATGGTTCAGCCAATAAACTGCCATGTATTTTTTTGAAGTACCTGCCATTCACAAACAGTTTGTACGGCTCCCCAGATGGACTTGTGACAACAATGCATCTGGCATGTCAGGTTAGCTATAGGGTGGGTGTGCAGAGCAAAAGATCAATAGCAATTTAAAAACAGGGCGAGTTCTGCATTGTTGCTTTATTGGGACAGATGTGTTTGGAAGGGTGTGCTCCATGCTTGTGATTACTGCTCTTCATATGCAATGGCAAGAAAGTGCTTGGGCTGATGGTGTGTCAGCATTGGTAGGGTGGAGGTGAGCTTATAGGAGTATAATGTAGCTTAGACGACTGATCTATGGGAAAGGGCTGATGTCTTACGCTGAGCATGCAGTTACAAAACACCGCAGGGCAGGGACTCAAAGCAGATGACTTTGAGAGGAAGTGATGGAACCTTCTGGATCGTGATTCAGGCAAGTCATGACACCAGTCTGATGTCTCTCTTACTGACACACAAACGCAAGGTCAATAATGAAACAGTACTTATTAGTTCACTACTGAATTTCCTCTCTTTCTCACCCCCCCCACCCATTTTCTCTTTCACACACTTTAGCATTTCTCATCTCCACATCTCCTCCACATCCACACCAACGGCCACATTCCCAGTTGGTAATTACTCCCAGGACCCTCCCTCTGACGCAGGGAGAGGCTAAAAGACGGAAAATTCCTAAATGGGCCCTACGGTTTCCGTGGCAACGGGAAAGAAATTTTTTCCAAACGTTCACTTTGGGACACCACCCCCGCTCCGGACCTTTAATTTACGAGCCCCTGCCCGCGTGCTTGATTCTTTTTTTTTTTGCTTGGCAATGCCGGCGGAGTCGACACACCACATTTCACAAGCGTGTGCAAAAAAAGCCACCACAGAAGCCAGAGGTCCATATTCAGAGCTGAACTGCAAGCCCCTTGGGATGAGCTGCTGTGTTGGACATTTTCAGACACAATGGGCTCATTTGAGTGGACAGGCACAGTGTGTAACACGGTCTCCAAAACACTGAGTCATGAAAAGAACAAAAAGAAGCAATCTAAAAAACTTTTAACTAAAGCCAATACTAAACCTCTAGCTGAAATGAATTGGTCCATTCAGATGTGTCCTGGTAAAGTGCAACAAAGATGCTCCTTGTACTGTATTCTTCACATTCAAAGCTTTAGGCGTCAGCTCAGTTCATGTGTTTTATCCTTGGAACATTTCTGTTATTCTATTGTGCAGAGAAGTGATAAAGCCTATTCAATGGACATGACTTTGCTGAATTGCTACTTTTCAAAGTAGCTGTCAGCAACTTTATGTGGCTACTAAATAATTTTCAGCTAGCATAAAATCCTTAATAGTGATTCCGATTATGCATTTGTATTCATCAGACCTACAGTATAAAACATCCAGAAGTTTTTCCAAAAATCCCTACATCTATTTTTGGTTGCGTGACTAATACCGCCTATATAATTACCTCCTGTCTGAGAAGCTACCAGCCTATATGTGGAATGTGCAGGAGAGGGGGGGGGACACATTTCTGGGAAATCCTGTCAGAAGGGGTATCCCTGTAATAAGGAAACCCTCTTTCTCTCTTTCCCCTGCTCTCCTCCCTTGTGACGGCCTTCTTAACTCATGGAAATCATTACAGCCTCCACTGCCATCCACGTCTTATATTCCACTCCAATTTTTCCATCCTGGTTTCTTCAATTGATTCCAAAATGGCGGGAAACCCCTGCACAACTACACAAAATCTAGAAACAATTCAACCTTGTGCACACAAATAAAACAGTTGTAAATAGAAAGGTAAAATTAGGGTAAGAAAGTAGGCTGTAAATTAATATTGAAATGAGAAAGTAACCTAAAAGTATATTCTTCCTGTCCCAGACAGTTAGTAGTAGTGGTCTTTTAGCATGCTAACTATAGTGCAGTGACCTTGCTGCTGCTCAGATGTTCTAGCACAGGCCCTAGAAGAATGTGTCTGGCAACCACATGTTGGTATCTGGGAGATCAGGCAATAAAACATATTCACTGCCTCTGGTCCAATAGAGGTTGTTCGCACAAACATCTTAAACTGAGTTATAACATTGTATGTTTTGTGTGAAATGTATATGATCTTTATTAGAATGTATCATTATTTTGGCATTTAAGAAAATGGTAAATTAAAGTAGATTCACTCCACAGTGTCAAATTGTGGATGTTATTAATTATTGGGTTACAAGCTAACGCTGTAGACTGTAACCAAATAATTACATTAATTAATTAAGACCTACTGCAGTAGCATACACGTAATACCCAGAGTAACTAATATAATGCAAATGAGTAAGTTGAATTATCGTTTAACAATCATTCTAGAATTTATAGAATTATGAATTAGCAATATCAAACCAATATTTGTCCAGTAAGCGTAGGTCTATATCAAGCCAGAAGGCCACAGTAAGTACCACACGCCAACATCCTACATTGCTTTTAGCTGCGCCACGCCATCGTTCAAGTATTGCAAGTTATTGGCTAGTGGTTTTCTGTGAGTGAGTTATAAAGCCAAGATTTACCCAACCACAGGCACACAGAGGCAAGTATAACCTACACATTGGATCTAGAAAACCACAGAGGCAGTAGGCTATACTTTTGGATAATTTGTTACTAAAGGATAATTGCTAATTGCTAATTGTGAGCATCAAACATTTTATTTTCTGCATTCTAGTGAATTTATTTGCACCAATGATGGAAATGTCTTTATTTATGAAAACATAATAGAATACAGAATGTATATATTTTCACATGTGACTGTTATGTAGCAGAAGATACATGTAAAAGTTCTGGCAGCTCCGACTCTCGAGTTATAAACAATTTTACAACAAACAGAAAATTCTACTCAGAAAAACAAATGACATGAATAATGGGAAATGTTACTCAGAAATATTCTGATCTTAAAAACAAAATGGGGGACTTGAGCCACAGAAGCCACCCCATGCTCCTCCCTTGGATTGCTTGTATGCATGTGCCACCTGGGTTGCACATGGACTGCATTTGTCAAAGTAGGTGAAAAGGCAAATATTTAGCAAGACATGCTGGCCCAAGTCTGTAGAATAGCCAGAAAAGGAGATATCAGGTGATTGATAGGCCTTACTCAATTAGCGGTATAAATGTAAGTACATTAATTATCGTACTTGCAGTTTCTGCATTGTAGGTCAGATTTCTAAGAGTTAGTTCATTATTGTTTTTATTATTATTTATTAATTTATTTTATTTATTGCCACATTTTTTACTGTTGCTATTGGTATTTGATCTTATTCTGCTGCGTTGGTTTTGGAGAGCACCCTTCAAACACATTTTTCCAAGGTGATGTTTTGAGCTGTGCCTGTTTATTTCTTTTATGTATGAAAGACGATAGACGGTTGTCTAAAATATATTTTTGAACTGTTATTAAAATGGAAGACAGATATCATAACCTGCCAGAAGTAATTTCACGGCTCAACTGCCTTTTCCCCGCCTGGGTAATGTATAGAAAACCCGGAACATCATAATGTCTCATTTGTGTTATGATTCAGTGCCATAAGTAGCCATATGTAGTCTTAAAGTTTATCCTTAAATGTATGTTACTAAATGACAATCTGCAATTGCCTAGAACAAAGATATTGACATAAATCAGTCCACTCAGCCAAAAAATTATAAAAAGTTGTAATTGGTTGGTATTTTAACCAGTGATTTCTGTGTTAGAAGCACAATGCTTAATTTGGTGAGCTAACCAAATCTAATGTGGATGTAATTGAGACGACAGCATTACTAGTCTCAGATTAATTTCTTTCAGTCGTTTACACTCCATCGAAATTCTGAAAGAATGACCAGTTAAAGGTCCGGACCCAGACCCAGGCCTGCCGATTAGTAAACAGGTCCAGCCTAGACATCAATACACAGCAGCTAGTTAAAATAATGTTAGCTATGCTAATGGTCAAATAATTAAACTTGCCTCAACGTGTTATATTAACCCACTATGGGCAACTGCGAAGTCACTGCTGCAAACAGTGTGTGTGTGTGTGTGTGTGTGTGTGTGTGTGTGTGTGTGTGTGTGTGTGTGTGTGTGTGTGTATTCATGCCTTTGAATATCTACGTGTGTGTGAACATGTTTTTATGAGGCAGTTGTTCTCAAACTCTAGGTGGGGACCCCCCAATGGTCTGCAAGAAATAAAACATGGGTGGCAAGACTATATTTCACTTGCATATGTACAATTAGTGCTCTGGAATCTGTGTGCATGAGTGTGCTAGTGCATGTGTATTTGGCTTGAGGGTGTGGATTCTGCAGTCTATCATCTGCCTTGACCCATGACCTGGGCGTGGCATCCTATGAACAGAGAGTACATTTTATGGAAGCAAAGATGATAGCTTTTCGTCCCTATTTTCCCTTTCATTTTATCTTCTAATCTCTAGCTGCTTTATTGACACGATAAACCTGAACTCATTTTATTAAATTTTTATATTCAATCATTTCCACCCCCGCTGGGCTGTAACCCTAGACCGAGCCAAATAACACCCTAATCCTATCCAGTGCATGCAAACACATAAACTGAATATAAACTATGATATTCTGATGTGTATTTACTATTTCAATTACATAACATTTAGAAAATGTTTGAAAACTGATATATGACAATACAGACACAAGATACATTTTCTGCTTACTGTAGATGTTACGTAGCCATAGTGCTACTGGGTCTATAATCTCACACATACGGTTTGATTTTAAGTGCTTGTCTCATGCTTTTGTGAGAGGAGTGAACAGTACAAAGGCTGGACAGAAAAACTATACTTTTTCTCAGTGCGTAACAACCATCTCCCTGTCTCCTCAGGCTGGTAAACAGTCTGCTCTGTGGAATGTGTTGTGTGTAGAGAAAACACTACCAGAAGAGAGATAAGAGCACAGAAATGACATGCTGCTGACGGGAATAGAATCCTGGGGAGGGAGCTCTGTGTGTGGGAGGATGTTAAAGTATAGTGAGAGTCATCATTTGTCATGAAGGGTTACAGAGTATAGTTTACTTTGGGGAATCTTTTCATGTTCGACTAACACAATAATGTTAAGTAATATTTTGACAAGTCATCTCCTCATGATGCTGGCCATCTCTGGTAAAATTACCTAAATCCTCAGGTGAGCAGATGTTGCGATTCTACCCCTAGTACAATGACCTACTGTATGTCAATATTTGGTTACGTTGGTTACGAAACAAATTAAATAGGCCATTATTTTAGGAAGGTGACGACATGATACATCGGCCCTGAAGTAGTAAATATGTTACAAACTCTTCATATACTCACATACTGTATATGTGGTAACAAGACTTACAAGTTCGACGTACACGTCATTAATTTTGCAGTTGGAATAACCTGAGGGTGACAGGGTTAAAGGCTTGATGCCTGGCAGTCATGTGATAGCCATATATTGACAATATGATGTCGTCATAGTATTCACTTGCATTGTGTTTACTTTGGCAGAGCTCAGTATTCAATAAAACATTAGACAAACCTTGGCCCAGAATGAATGAGCGGCTTGATGCTCAACAAAGAGACCTGGATCTGAAGCTTGTTGCAGCTGTGTGAATGGAATTCTGTAAGAACCGTCATGCATGCCTGCATCAATTCCTTTCAAAATGGGAGGGGACACACATCTCCATGGTAACGGGGAATACCAGACTCACTAACCACAAATAGTTGTTGAATAAGCCTTCAATGTCCGCAAAATATAGGAAACAATTGGTGTGCTAGCAGAAGCAAGTCTACTCTTTTTGTTTTGGTTTTGGAGACAGCATCAACATCCCTGCAAGCATTACACTTGCAAAAAAGGGTAATTTGAAGGTGTTATGTTACATGCAAACACAGCTGCATAGTCTACTGTGCTGGACAGAATGACCAGCCTACTTGAGATCGCCCACTAATCATTACATAAGCATTACTATCACTTTTCCGGTTTGCGTGTTCTAAGTAAGTAATGAAGTGGATTTATACTGCCTTTCCCAACATCGCACGATACTGGGTTTTACAGCAGAAGGGGGCAGTGTAGGGCTGGTGTTTCATTAGGTAACTGGCAGGTGAGATCAGGTGAGATCCCTCAGGAGTCAAGTGGCCTGGCAGCCTCTTTTATGTTATGTTAGCTAAGCACCAGTGCAAATGGTTGCAATGTATTGTTACATGTATTATTACATTTGAAGTACATCTGTGTATGTGTGTGTGTGTGTGTGTCTGAGAGGTGGTTCCATTTAAAAGGTATAGTAAGCAAATGCAAGGTAATACATTATTAGTTAAATTCACCAAATATCTATTTAGGGTCAGCTAGCTTGCAGTTCTCTGTGCGTGCTGAAAAAAAAAACGGAACAAAAAATAGGAACAAAAAGTGCAGACCGCACACAACAACACTATCTTGGACTTGGCAATGTGTTTCAAATGTGTGCAGCTTCTGAGAGCATATTTGTGTTCAAAGTGTGAAGTATTTTCGATACTGATTATAGCTTTAAAGATACACTCCTTGATTGCACTTAGTGCCATAAAAACATTTCTGAATAAGCTTACTAGTTATATTTTAAAGTGAATGTCCAGAGATGCATGCGCATGTTTAAAGCACGAGGCTATGAGCACCGCCGGGGACGGAGTAGAGAATAGTGCAAGCCAGCCAGAAATCAGCTGTGACGTGCATTCTCTTTTAGAACAAAACAACCGCTCGTTCAGTACACCGGTTCTAACCGCTATTAATGATTCAAATCAAGGAGTGTCCCTCTCTAACACAAGGAAAATTTGCGTTTGTTCCCCCCATGTTTTTAAAAAGCGTCCAGCTGTTATCTCAACAATGCATACTCTGTGAATAGGAAATAACAGGTCTGTGGGCTACACCTTTCCCTGCTATGGGCTAAAGATCTTAGCCTCACAGCATACATTCTCTTACAGTGCCATTCCTAATCTCTATAGTCCTTCCCTACACTCTTATAAAAGAACATATCAAAGTTTCATTGAACATCTTCGCTTCCTGTGGAATCACATTGATAATTTGTTCAGAAAATGCTATAAACAATCCTATATAAAGTACAAGAGTGAAAAGAATGAGTTCGCAATGACTTCCTAATCTGACATTAAATATACCATGATTAGCAACAGCACAGATATACCGTAACAGAGGAAATCTGTTAATGGTGTAAATGTATTTTTGGAAGCTATAATGAAAACTGACTGACTGAACCCCTTCCAACTGGAGGACACAGCCAATTAACCCAATGCTGGTGCAAGCTCTGGTGGACAAAGAAACATCTAGAACTGCACCTACACCCCAAATCAGTGACGTCACTTGGCCTGTGTGCTACGCCTGTGCTGGTCACGGATTGGACTTTACAGCTACTCACATAGACAGAAGTTGATGTTCGTCATCGATGGCTACTGCAAAGTAACATTGATCAATAAAACTGTGATCTATGATCAACCATTAAGTCGTGTTTCTATCTATATCTATTTCACGTAATATCTGATGAAATGAGAAGTTACTGAAAATATAATGTTAAATATGACAATGTTGGAGAGCTATTTTTGGAAACAGAACAGGACAACATTATGACAGCAAACAAGTCAGTTTTTTATCCTTCTTTTGTGTATTGGTTGTCTACCATCTATCAAGCTGTTGGTGACAAGTTGCAATCACACTGACCACAATAGAAATACGTTCAATGAGTAAATGACCCAAGACAAAGTCACAGTCCATACTGTGTAGGATTGTGTAATTGGTGACGAGGAAATCCTGCTTCTTGAGCTGTCAAATCAATCATGTTAGCCACATGTGGCCTTGCTAACACTTAGCCTTGTTTACAATATTTAACCAAATTCCTCTCCACTGCCATAAAATCACAAAATAACAAACAAAACTGTGAGAAAAAGTGTGTGTGTGTGTGTGTGTGTGTGTGTGTATGTATTTGTGTGTTAAACCTGGTTTAACCATTGATAATAATAATAATAATTTTCAATTTGATAACCATGTCAGAATTCCAACATAAAACATAAGTAGGCTATGACCTGGGTGTTAGCTCTGGTTTTATCAACATTTTCAGCACACACCCAGACCGTGACCTCCCCTTGCACCTCTGTATCTCGTGCAATAACATTAGCATCATACATGTACACGCATACATACATACAGTAAACTCATAAACCAAATATGCACAAACCACAATAAAGTCCAGTGACATTACAATCCATAGCTTCTTGCCTATGTGTGATTGAGTGTGTTTCCCTTTAACCTCTGTGACCTTTTAATCTCTGTTTAAGTAAAGCTCTGTCACTTTGTTTGGTTTAGAACGAGATATGGCAGTTTAGCCACACACACAATGACGAGGTCAAATGGATACCCTGGGTTGGGTTGGTTCCGGGAAAAAGGGTGTGTGCTTGTCTGTATGTTTGTGTGTGTGTGCGTGTGTGTGTGTGTGTGTGTGTGCCCGCGCATTAGTTTTTTACAACATAGCTGTTAAGAGACCGAGAGACTATCTGTGATAACAAATATTGTATGTTTAGTAACAAAATAGTGTTGTCAGGAAGATTTACCTTTGATGTTCTCCTTTAACACACACACACCCATACTGTAATGAGGGGCCTCTAAACAAAGGCCTTATTCATAATTAAGACCATATGCCTGAACCAGACGTGGAATTATATAACACCCATAACTGATAAGATATGTACATTAAGAATATAATAGAACTGACTTATGTAGAAAATTATTAAATAGTTTATGTGAAAGTAATAATTGAGCACACTAATGATAGCTAATGGTTTAACAAATTCCATGGATACAAAAGACTACTGTAACTTATGTAAATAATTGAGAGATGCAGACATTTGTATACAGCATTAAACATGAAACGGAAATCAAACATTCTGGTTGACAGCCAAATAATCTAGTATGTGTCCACTAGGGGCAGCTTTGACGCTGAGGTGAAAGATTTGACTGTCAGGGTCATGGGACAAATAACAAGTCTTCTCAAGCAGAATACCTCTTTTCTCCCTCTGAGAGCGGGATTATGGGTTGTGGACACAGAACGAGTGAGGAATTGGACACCTCGCATTCTTCTCTGAAACCTATAAATCCATCTTCACAGTGAAGCTCTTGTTTCGCTCTATTTTCTTTTTTTAATGCACTTTCTCTTTATGCCTCTCCCACTGCTTATCCCATAATTCTTTGCTTGAACTCCCTGACTCAGTGTATCAGCAAGAGTGGTGTATGTTTATGTGGGTTTTTATTCGTTTGTACTTTCTCTTTTGGTGTCTTACTCTCTCCTCAGCTGTTGTTTGAATGCAGCCTGGAATATTTCATTACGGTTACAGTAGCTTAATTTAAATTGCTGCTCCAGTAATCCATTGCATTAAGTAAATTAAGTGAAGCTCTGCAGGTTTCTTAAAGGGATAGTTCAGAATAGTTTATGGTCAAATAAGTTATTCCCAGTATAAAGATTCAAAGTATAAAATAATGTCAGATTTATTGGGATAGAGTGTGTTTATATTATATTGACTTACTATATCAGGTGCATTTCGAGCTGAATTACATACATAATGTTTACTGAAGGTAAAAGGTAGAAATAGAAAGATATATTAGTTCTATAGTATCTCTTTAAATTATATTTTAGACCATACAATTATTATTTTATATGATTATTTAGGAGGACAATCGATATACAGACACAATAGTTCTCCAGCCCCCTGAGCGTGACATCTTGTACCAGTTGAGGCAGCGCGCCAAAGGCTGTCTCGTTATCGGTGTGTTCGCACCCCTCTCTTCCCCCCCGCACCTAATGACCCCGCTCCCTTTCTTTTGCCTGAACTCCCTTTTCTCTCTATCTGACCATTTCACCACATTCCAATGGCATGCCATCATACCTGTTGTTCACCAAAGGGCCAAAGTTTCTTCGCTGCTGTAAACTAAGCTCTGGACAGAGAGCCTTTGGTGGTCATTCTCTCCTGGTTGACAAATACAGAGAGACAGATGCAAATGAAGGGAAACAGAATGTGTTACAATAACTAAGTGGATGTGTATTGTTAGGAGCCGTTCACAACATAAGTACCAAATAAATGTGTTATTAGACCACAGCTCAAAACACTGTACATAATGCTGACATAACCTTCCTCTAGAGAGTGTCTGGGTGTGTACATACCAGAGGGGTATGCACTGGCATGAGGCCTGAAGCGATTGTGTTTTGTGGCAACTGCTGGTACTGCACCCTGAAGAACCAACTCACAATACACACCATTCAAAACATTGTAATGGGTTGTACTACCGCACAGTTCTTTGTGGCCATGGCCACGGATCCTCAGTAGATATTGATAATCTATCACTGATCCTCTGGTCCTGTGACTGTGCCATAGCAGAACCTGGTGAAGCGCATGACCTTTGCTTCTCTTGCGTCATTGCACCCATGAGCCACGCCATTGGGATGTGATGACACATCAGTGCTGGTGTTAATATTGACACAATTCCAGTTTTTATAAAAATCTGGATTGTATGGGGTGAAAATGACTACATGTCATATACGTTTAACATCGCCCAAGGTTCTTTCTGGTGTCCGTCTCGTGCGTCATCAATATCAGTTGATATTAATGGGGTCCCCCCTCTGAGCCACTCCCCTCCCCTCACTCAGTTCGTTGACTACATTTGAAAATGTTCCAAAGTTGTACAAAGGGTGGAGTCAGACTGAGAGCAGGGGTGAAGTTACACTGTAATTGACATCTCCCTGACTCTGTCTGGCTTTTTGAGTGGCACGGCACCGCCCAATTGTACCCTAGTACTGAGAATGACTAAAAGAAGTTACAGTTACAGTTACACAATGTTTTCATGGATTACATTTACAGTCATTTTAAAATAGAGTAAAACTAATACAACACAAAAGAGGAAAACAAACCTTTATGTGTGTGTGGGACAATGGCCATGTTTGTTTGCATGAATGTTCAACCTCATCATTTCTCTAGCATCGCAGCTTAAGCCACTGTCTGCTGATCATTTTTGGGTCAGTTTTATAGGGATTTCTGTCTATGAACTCCACCCACCATGCATGCTGTATAACATCCCTTTATGAGTCAACTGTGGTTGGTACAGGAAGCACAGATCCAGATTGGAGCCTTAAGATTTGGCATAGCTCAAATTATTATTTGTTCTCCTTTTTACTTTTCCTTTCCCCTGGCAAGGCACAGCCACGAGTATGTGAGTCAAGTCATTATTTCCCTTTAGCTGAGGGCCCGTTTTGCCAAGCCATTGTGCTTCTCTTTTATTGTCCTATTGTGTACCGACGTACAGGTCGCTTACTTTGGAACGTGCTGCAACTGCAGGCCCTAAAGTAATTTGGGGTTACGTTTTTGGCTTGTCAACAGAATTTACAAGTTGAGAATTTTTTAACGAGAGCAAACTACACAAAATCAAGATGGTTGCAATGTTTAAGATACCGAGCTTTGAGGCAACCAGGAAGCTACACAAGTATATGGATAGTTTAGTGAAGGCACTTCATTGGCCAAATGTGATATTGGATACGTGTGAACAAAGCCCTGGAAAATAGGGACTATCAATGTTAAGAATCTTATTGTATGAGTGCCAAAGTAACACACCTTAGCCTTACAATGCCACCAGAATACCCCTTTGAATGTGTTCATATTCTGATCTCTTTAGTAATTAAAATATTATATATATATATCTAAAATATGATTAACAAGTTAGTTAAGCACTCATACGATGCAATTCTCCCAAAAAAATACCCCAGTTAGAATGGATGTAAAAATTAAGCCAAACTTTATTCACAGTGCATCTTAAGCAAGCACAATACCAATGCACTATACAATATTCAAAAAACAACTAAGCCATTATTTTATTATTCTTAAGGGAAGACCTCTATATGATTTGCTTCTCTTTGCATATTGGTTTAAGAACTCCTAATTGAACACCATTAGTCAGCCAGTTATTATTGGCCAGTCAGCAACCAGGTGGGTTGTACGGTAATGAATCACCTTTATTTGGAAATGCTGCCGCTAATGATTTGATTGACACCTACTGGCACGGCCTCCATGACAAACATCTTGGAATGGAGTGTTGAGACTGTGCGTAGAACAGATTGTGGTGCTTGCAAAAGGTTGTGCCAACAGACTGTAACTACATTCTTTCCATGTTGTTGGGACTATTTTGTTATTATCTAATTTTATCAGCTTTGATATCTTTCTGAAACGTTGATTTCAAAATTATTCTAGGGATGTGTTCTAAAAGAGGTCGTAATACATCTGGGATGGCGTTATGTAGCAGTTCAGTTCAGTCTTTAAGCTGCAATAATGTAGACTTACTTGGTACTGTCCTGCACTTGCCAAAATAAATGATCTTGAGTGGTTCCAGGCTTGACATTTGACCTGTTATGATCAGTATAGAAACAGGCCTCCATGGTGACCTTTTTTGGAATCTCCAGTGTTATCTCTGTGAGGTGAACTGTCAGAAACGATAGTGCCGAAGGGATAGCACATTGACTTTTCCCTGTAGGAGATATTACCAGTGGTTTTCTTACCCCACCAGCCTAAAGCCACTTCAGGATTTCCTGTGATGTTTGCTCTTGGCCCCAGGAATGCAAGAGAAGCTTTTCACACAATTCACATCATATTTTATAAAAGAGAAAAACTTGCTATTATAGTGTAACCTGCAGCATGTGTTGATGTTGTTAATGTGCAGATGAAAAATAACATTCCACAATTGTATACTACATGCAAAGTGCAAACTGTTGTGAAGCAAAAGTTTCTAAAAAATAAATAAAACTAAGATAAGCCAATTCACATGTATGCTTTCATCTACATCTTTCATTGTTTTTATCCCACTTGTAAGGTTTACCATAGTCCTGATGTTTTTTTGTTTTTTTACATAGTATGATTTAATCAATAATAAATGTCACGTGCAGTAAAATGCAAATGATGGTGCAATTGCCAAGTGATAGAAATTGTTTAATTAACATATAGCCTAGTCAGTCTGTCAGATACATCCCATATAAAAGCCTCCATTTGATCTAAAACAACCACATTATATGCACATATTAAAGCTCTCTTTCTGCAGCTACACATTTACACATTTGAGTAGGCCCAATGTAAACACTGCAATCAGGCTCAGCACATTTAGGCCTAGGCCTGTGTATTTTAAAACACATGGACACACCCAGCTATCGGCTTAGAAAGACAAGAGGGGGCAGTAACATGTACTTATGTAGGTGTTGTTTAAAAATGTAATGTTGAAATGATGTGATATACAGTGATTGAATGTAGCTTCTATGATGTTTAGAATTAATTATTTGTTTATTTGTTTGCTGTTTTTAATCAACAACTTCCAATTTTTCAACTGCACTGGATTACATTTGTTTCAAGAAAACATACTGTGTCACAAATTGAAGTGTTTCCTGAAACATTGATCTTGCGTTGTAATAAGAAGTTGAGATTTTCACCAATAAAATTCAGCTTCAAACATATTTGCACTATAGAGTGATTTAGGTAAGGAAGCTAGAGTATACAATATATTTGGTTCAGTAGTGTTATGTAGCATGTTAAACTGAAAAGTAAAGGATATTCAACTCATCGACAGGCCATAACAAATGCCGCTCCATTGGGAAGTGAGGAAGTAGATTTCTATTAGCTGTTGGCATTGTCATTCACAATTCTGTATCAGTAATTCCCTGTGCAGCGCAATAAAGCGCTGCTTTATTGACTACTTTCAGGCAATTTTAAGCAGTAAAAGTAGTCTACCGTAATATATTTACTAGACCTGCAAGATTCATGTTCAACTCGGTCATTGAGTTATGCAATTGGTTGTCGTGCATGTCAATCAAAATAACTCTCCTATCAAGTAGGCAGGTCTGTCCCTGAAAGTCTGGCTCTGCGAGGTCATATCCTAGACTGCTCCTGATTAGGATGATGAACAGATTTTCTGCTAGCTAAATGGAAAAGTGACCAAAGTTACTATTCAATTAAAGTGTGCCCTGACCCCCAGCTTTGAGCCGGACTCCGCCCATTTTCTATGGGTACATAGAAAATACTAAAACATAGTCAAGGATCCGAGTTAACATTTGAATGTGATGCTGCATGAGAGTTACAAAAATACGCTTGTAAGCCAGCAAGAACCGTAGACAATTTTAAACAGATATGACGCGTAGAGCCATTTTCAACCCAAAAAAATTCAGATTTTTATAAATATGGGAATTTGGTAAATATTAATATGAAGGGCCCTATTTTAATGATCTAAGCACATGGTCTAAAGTGCATGGCGCAAACTGCATTTTGGGCGTGTCCAAATCCACTTTAGTTTAATGGCTGATAAACGGTCATCGCGCCAGGCGCATGGTTCAAAGGGGTTGTACTTACTCTCTTCATTATTTATTGGTGTGTTTTGGGCGTAACATTCAATAAACTAATCAGTGTCATCTCCCTTTGGGCGTAACATTCAATAAACCAATCAGTGTCATCTCCCATTCCCTGTAAACAGAGTGGACTGTATGCAGGTTGTGCACCCAGGCACTACAATCTTGATAATGTGCCGCACCATTGACTTTAGACCAGGTTTTGTTGGTCATTTGCGCAATCACTTTCAAGATAGCAAAGCGCCAAAAATGTACTAGACCACACCTCATGTTAAGACCAATACACCCAGGTGTGTTCAAATGCACGCAAGTGCATTTGCTGTTAAAACAGTGGGCGCCTGGAAAATTACAACTGCGCAGGTGTAACGCCTGAGGTGGCGGGGCCGAGCGCCCGCCTCCCTCGGTCTTCCTCCCCGGCATTCTGACCTCAGACCCGCTACCTGCTCATCTCCTGCCACGCCTACCACACGTGCAGGAGAGCGCAATCCCTGCCACCTGCTGCCCATCAGGGCTATATCTGTTGTCTTGTTTGTCTTATCAGTGTCCGTGATTGTCGTGTCCTGTTTGTCTCCTGCGACGGAGTTCGCACAAGCTTTCATTAAAGCATTACGAGCACTACTACTCTTTATTAGCATTTTCTGCCTGGGCTTCCTTGGTCTGCGCCTGCACTCACCTCATCCCCGACAAGCCGTCACAGCAGGTCTGAATCTAGCAGACACTTGCGTCCCTGCTTTGCGCCTGGTGTAAGATAGGGCCACATTTGTCTCATCACAGCTCAGTCCTATTATTTACTTAGGGTGAAGTTACCCTTAAAGGACTACAACTATTTGTGGAGGGAGAAGTTACATTAAAATAGCTAAATATGGTAAAAAATCTGTTTTGTGTGTGTGTGTATGCATTTTACATGCTATTTATTTGATAGTTTAGATGAATTTCATAAGGCTTCTTTGAAAGCCTATCAGGAAAGCTGATTCAAAATGATCACATGAAACTTATTCAAACAAAGATGAGATTCAGTGCCACCTTGTCAGTGAAGAGCAATATTATTTTTCAAATTAAGACAGTGTGAGTCATAGTCACACCACGATGAAGTCAATAGCTTGTTTTATTACAATATCAGAACATCTAAAAGTGACTTGAATGGACCTGGTGTGGGTTTATCAATGTAAACCTACAACGTTTCTCAAGATGTTTTATATCTCATTCTCTGGAACGTCTTATCAGCATGTGTGTTTTTATATACGCCTACATGAGGAATTTATTTAAATAAGGTGTGTGTGTATGTGTGTACACATACATGAGCTAGACAATGTACAGTATCCTGCACGTATTACAATATGTAGGCCTATTCCTTTTCTAACATTAATAGCAGCTGTAAATGAGTCAAGATGGCATCTTAGCAGCATAGCTTATGTACACTTGCACTACCTAGCCCGAGAACAAAGACCCATGACCTCTCAACTCACATGAAACTTCCAAAACATTTAGCAATGTAGTGATTTTTAAAGCTAAAGTTTAGATTAAAGCACAAATTAATGCCATTTGTTCATATACAGTCGACTATAAACCCTCCCAAGGTTTTAAAAACCTCCTCAAGGTATTCCCAATACAGTCCAAAAATACTCTCTTTTCCAGGATTGTGTGCAAAGTTTTCCATGTTACTTTTCTTTTCCATGGACCTTCATATTGTAGTGCCTTTTGAATGTAAAGTGCTGACATTTTGCAACACACTGTCGGTATTGTTCTAGAACCTAGTTGTCGTGTTTCCAGTTAAAGTTACTTTTTTACTACCGGGGAGTCATATAGAGATATTATGGGGGTTTAAACCACAGTGCAATTACAGTAGAGCAATACAACACACGAGATAAATATAAACTGAATAAACTTAGGGGTAATTGTACATATGCAATTTCAAACAGTTTAGAAGCCTATGGTAACATTAGTTGACATAAGATAACGGATCGCAATAAGTTATAGCCTTCTAGCCATGTTGCAAAACATTTACCTGCAGATGCTTTTATCTTTAGGCATGCATAGATTATCTACAGTTTCACTTAGAGTTCAAATATAGGCCTGTGCTCTCCACAAATGTTTCATATGCATACATGTCCACACAGCTAATGTACTACTCAGACAGGAAGACATACTTTACATAATCATTTGTATTGTTGTTGAGGATTAAGCTTCAGGCCCTTTTACAATAGCTCATTTCGATTTACATGGTCCGATACAGACATCAGTTTTATGAATGTGCTTCTTTAACATTTCCCTCCTTCTTGCACTGTGAGCTGCGAATATTCTTTTCAGTAAAGTAATTGAAACCACACACACTAACGAAATACAAAATGGCTTTTAGTGTCAGAACTTACAATTGGAACCAGAAATGGCCGACTAGTCACATACATTGCTCTCCATAAAAGACTACAAAAAATAACTCTCTTAGTTGGCATTGTAGGAAAACTAAACAAATTTGCAGACTTCCTTTTCCTTACATCTCTTTGCCAACATTTATTTGTATAGGCATTGTTCTGGAGACGGAGGGGAGTGTTGAGTCTATTGGGCAGCCAATCCTGTGCTATGGTGCCAAGAGTGTATGTGAAGTGTATTAGCATTAGCAAGTTGGGAGGGCTCTATCTTAGCGAAGGGACTACGGTTGGCTACATATGGGAATGGGTTTGTGCAGAGGAAATCTCTCAAGATCTCAATGACACATGCACTCTGACCACAGTAGTCCCATACTCGTGATTACACACTGTATGACTATATCCGGGTGGCCATGGCAACTACACATTTCCACACGGTTGTATACATATCTGACACTGTGTGTGGTAACCCTGTTGCCATAGCAACTGTGGGTGTGGCGAGAGCAGAGTAGGAAGAGGGAGGGTTTAGACGGAGCGGGGCGGGTTGTGGACTCTTACAGAGGGATCATAAGAGGACACACACACACACACACAGATCATGTGATCTGTGCATGTGTGTGATTGTGTGTGTGTGCGTGTGTGTGTTGTCTATAATGACACACATAATATATGCGCCAGCTCAAAGTTGGACACAAATTATAATAGGCAGCACGTTCAGAAGCATATGTGTGAACGTACACGTACCAAACATCAAATCTAATATGAAACAGGAAAGGCAGCGCTGAAATAAACCTCTGTGTGGAGAGGGAAAGAGATGAAGATGTTGGCATAAAGATGAGAGGGACAGTCCAAGTTCTTGTGGGCATGGGTAAAGCAGGCACATGGCCACTTCACTGAGTAAGACCAGGTTTTTCCACAGAACATTTTCATTTGCTCCTGTTTAAAATCCTAGTTTGCTAACCATGTCTCTTTCATTGCAATGTTTATTCCATGTTCCCCATACACTGGCTCATATTGCATGTTACAATGAGACAGCAATACTTGTAAGGACATTGTTTAAATACAGCGATGGCATGCTGCATGGCATAGCAAACTTGTCTAAAAGCTAAAAATGTACACAATTTTACTTTTTATTCTCACCTAAACCAAACCTATGTCTCAACTGTAAAATACTTATACAGATTTGTAATTTACAATTACTGAATGTCAAGCGTCAAACAGGTACGTAGAAACATATTTGATGCCAGCAGTTGCTGCTCTGCCAAAAGAGCATTTGAAGATCTAAATAATAATATAGAAGATGATGATGAATATGACGTAGTGATTGTCTACTGCTACAGTACACTATACTGTATGTATATGACACTATATGAAGCGCTGCATAACACAAGACAAGGCACAATCATTGTTTATATGCATTTACTCTATCCTTTAATATCTTAATTATTTATTATTTGGTTATGAAACACACATTATGTTCATCTCTCATCAGAGATCAATGACGTGTATACAACCAATGTAGTCAAGAGAACAGTGAGTGAGATGTCTATTGAATAAAAATTATATTTCACTTTTACACAATAATCCCAATCAAATGCTGATCATCATACGGCCTTAATGTTGAAATAAACAATAAAACATGGGTACATACCCAGACCAGTGGCAAATATTTGCATTTATTGGTGGTGATAATAATAATAATAATAATAATAATAATAACCATGGCTACTTTCCAAACAATTATTCAGAGTGGTAGCAAGGCAGTGGAACAATGCTGTAGTTCACAACCTACTTCTATTGGGAGTCACTCTGGAATACAACTTGACCAGTAGGGTCTTCAAACACGTCCCTGTCTCCATCAACTCCCTTTGAACCTACTAAACCAGAGAAAAGCAAACCAGTCTGAGCAATCTGAGAAGGGGGATGGGGGGTGGGGGTATGTTTCACTATGTAGATATAATATAGCTCTGGTTGAATTGAACAATGGGTCATTCAACCTACAGTAAAGTTACAACACTATTGCTGTCATTCTCATATATTCTCTTAGGATCAAACAATATATTGTTATAAAATAAAAGTTTATCAATAGCCTCAATTAGGTGAAATATGGGAGATTAGAACATCAATCCCAAAGACAGAACAATCAACACGGGGTCATTTGTAGTTACACATACATTATCAACTCACCCATATACATAAAGCAACTTAGGGCATATGCTGTACACCCACACAGTCTATCAACCTTGCAGAGGGTTGAGTTGTGTTTAATGTAGCCTATAGAGTTTTACTCATACTCTATAGTTAGAGTTTATCTTTGTGTAGTCAAATAGCCCCCTTTAAAATAGAAGAACCGTCTTCTCTAATTATCACACAGAAACCAAGACCTTAACATATAACACAGTGTTAAGCTACTAGAGACGGCATCATACAAAAGATATGTTGCAACAACTTAACTGATAAGAATGCAATCATGTCAGGCATGTGACCCATCCCGATGTGAGATGGGTGGAGGACATACTGTAGATAGGTTTGAATTAAGTCAATGAAGTAAATATTATGAAACCCTGCTTGACGTATAACAAGTGGCAGGTACTTATTAGGAGCTGCAGTCCCAGTTTGGAGCGAGTTGCATGCATGCGTCCACACTCGCCAAACCACTCTCAGTTGAATAACAATTGACAAAGAAGGTATACATTTCTATACATTATGACAAATATGTGATGAATTGTAGTGTGTAGGATGCTTTTTCATACATTTGTGTATTTTTGAGGTTCTAGTACCCACGTCAAACTATTTTTCATTTACACTGAAATGAAATGTACTGGCATACAGTTGTGAAAACGGAACATTTGGTAAATATATATATATATATATATATATATATATATATACAGATAGTACAGTACAGACAGAGAGAAATAGCTAGTCAGAGATAGAGATTTGGGTTTTCTCATGGTTTACCATGTACCATGTGATGTTCAAATGGCAATCTAAAATATGGATGCCAGGTTTATTTTCTGAAAATTGTCACACAGACATCAACAAGACTGTTTTGGATCATTCAATTTTGGCAAAACTAATGAGAGTCATATGTGTTTCACCATGTGCTTCATAATTCTTGGTTGAATCACTTGAAGGCACTCAAAAACCGCCCCAAACGCTGAAAGCTATTTATTTTTCCATAAATCTTAACTGGTTGTTGATATTCAGATCAAATCCTCATTCCTTTTTACAGTACATTAAATACAGTGGATTTTCTGCAAAATGCCATAAAGGTTAAATGCAATAGCTACAGTAGCAGAAGCTAAAGAATTCAAAAGCTAAAGTATGGAGTTCTTCGTCAGTCAGTGTAGACTACTGCATTTATTTTCAGACAATCGTTCATTGAAACAAGCATTCAGACTCTAAATCAGTGTGCCAATATTGTCACTTTCTCATTTTTCCTGTGCTTGACACTCACTCAAGTCATACTAGGAAAATAGTTAGAAGCACACTAATAATGCAAAACTAATACAATAGTTTTAATAACTAACTAATACAAAACAAACCAGGCTTGGGGAATAAGGGCGAGCGTTAACGTTTATTTCGGCACATCTCCATGGAGACAGCGAGGTCAAGGAATGCACGGGCAGAGAAGTTGAAGCTGAAAAAGGAGGGAATAGAGTGTACAGTAATGTATGTGTGTGTGTGGGGAGGGAGAGGAGGGGATGCCAGATCGGTAGACACTGCCAAAAAGCATGACTCATTCCGGGCAAGGGTTTGAGTCGTAGGAGGGTGGGGCTGTGGGTGGACAGCAATGGAAATAGGGCATTGGTGGATGAAGGTTGGAGGGCTGCACTTTACTGGCACTGTAGCACTGCAGCATCACCTTGCAACAAGCTGCGAAACATGCCTGCTGCCCTGCCTGATAGGAGTGAAACACTGAGTAATCTCATCAGTGGAGGGGAATAATCTATTCACTATACTAACGTTGACCTGATGAGTTAATCTCATTAGCATTATTGTGATGTCATTATGGTTAAATAACATTGATGTTTCATCAGGAGTGGATTGAGTTGTGTCACGTACGTAGACACTACACAGGCAAACATGAGTAAGTCACACCTTTGTACATTGCTTCCGAACAGTCCAGCCTTTATGTTTGCCTTTGCATACTGCTGTACAGATGACATTTGAACTACAACAGCTCTTTGGTACAGTTCCAAATCAAAACATTAGTATTTTTATTATTTTAAGTGTTTGAGTTGTACAGAATCGGTCTCATTTGTTGTCGTTGCTGCATATCCATTTAGCCACCATGATATACGTAAAGTAATAAACGCTGTCCTGCAGTGCATTTGCATATGTAAAGCCACTGGATTTATACCACTGACTACCATACCATTTAAATCAAGAAACAGACAATGAAACAAACTCTGAAAAGGGTTTTTTTAAAGAAAGAAAGAAAGAAAGAAAGAAAGAAAGAAAGAAAGATCAAGATAGAAAGAAAGAAAGAAAGAAAGAAAGAAAGAATAGAGGCAGACAGCCTGTGTCTGACAGAAACTTCTCTAAAAAGGCAGGTATGGGTCTGAAATGGCTGAACTGTGTGTCATAGAAACCAGAAGTGTTATGTTACAACCCCGCCTCCTTCTCCCCTTCACCCAGTTGTCCAGCCAATAGGAGCTCGCCACAAACTCCTCCCACAGCACAGGCGGTTAAAAACTCTTCACTAACTTCTGCTCTGCCTATCCACTCTGGTCTCTCCTACCAGCAGATAATACCCAGCCTGCCTGCCTGCCTGCCTGCCTGCCTGCCTGCTTGCCTGACCAGTCGGTCTCAATCTCGTCCATACAAAGCACACAACTTCCACAATGTCAAGAAAGGTCAGCTACACTGTCAAGTCCTCCTCTTCAGGAGTGGCCCCGAGGAGCTTCAGCAGCATGTCATACTCTGGACCCAGCGCCTCCTCCCGACAGAGTTACAGTGTCCGCAGCTCCTACGGAGGATCTGGTCGTATGGGGGGTGGCATGGGGGGTGGCATGGGTGGCGGCATGGGGGGCGGAAGCCTCTTGAGCAGCTCCTCTGCCTACGGACTGGGCTCCAGCATGGGCATGGGCATGGGCATGGGTATGGGCTCTGGAGGTATGGCCCCTATCACCGCCGTGACCGTCAACAAGAGCCTGCTGGCCCCCCTGAACCTGGAGATCGACCCCAACATCCAGGTGGTCCGCACCCATGAGAAGGAACAGATCAAGTCCCTCAACAACCGCTTTGCCTCCTTCATCGACAAGGTCAGTGCTCTCTCGCTTATCACACACAGTAGATGCATTTCATATTGTAGCTACGCAACTCTAAAGCAGTCGGGTTTCTTCATGTTTATGTTACAACGGGTTGATTAGAACCATATGGACGCCACATGTGCAACAATGCTCATCTAGCTACTTCTGCTATGCGGGGGAAGTTGATTTATATAGACTACAGGCTTCTGACTAGTGCCATCTGCTCTTAAACACAATGTAGGCCTAAGTCACGCTTATATCTGATGGTTTTGCATGCAGACATACGCATGAGAGGGAAAAGTTAAAGAGAGGCGAGAGAGAGAGAGAGAGAGAGAGAGAGAGAGAGAGAGAGATGGAAAGGGTGTGTCAGGTTAGTTTAGAGAGCAAGTGATATGCATTTACCTTGAACATGGCCCAACCCCCTAGCTGGGGTGTGGCTCTTTCTGTTGGACTTCTAGAACTCCCCTTCCCCTCGCAACACACACACACACACACACACACGCGCACACTCTCACACACGCAAACACTTAAAAAACTGCAATTTGAAGCACCATCCTTTTTCCTGTACAAAAAAAAAGAAAAGCTTTCTAAATGAATGGTGATAATGAAAGCATTATACGACAGTGTGTTATTTCTGGGCTAGGCTGTTTAGACACACAGAGGTGCATCTGTTTCCCCACGGCCCAGTGAGTTAATATTTAAAAGGCTAGTTGGTTTCATGTTCTGACCAGTGCCCATAGATTGATTACATTACATAATGCCTGTGTTCTTCACCGTCAGATTAGATATAGGCACTACCTTTTTCATGACCTTGCATGTTTCATAATCACTGGCGATAGATCAAACTCTTTCATCTAACACTGCCTGTGTTTATAGTGTCCCTGGGGTGTGTTTATCAGTGTTTAGAGACCATTGTGGAACTCACCTGAGAACAGGAATGTGGACAGGCGACAATTCAGTTATCAGTGTACATAACCCCCACACCCACACCCACTCCCACACGTCGTCGACGCGACTCACTCCACCCTGCCCACCTCCCGCACGCACGCACACACAGACTTTCACATCTCCTTTTGCCTGTGCATCTTGCTTGGCCAAATGTTTTGGAGTATTTAGCATTATGGCATCTGTGTGCAAATCACCCACCGCCATCTTTGCCTTCCCTGGTAAACAGGAAGACATGCAGGAGAAGGGGTTAACTACCTCTATCACCAGCTTTTTCCATCATCAACGCTCTCTCTCACACCCCTCCCCATCCTGTCAGGATGTATGTACGCCGGGGCCTTCCTTTGGAAAAGCACAGCCAGCCCTAATATGGTGTAAGAACAATACGCTGTTTAGATTGTGATCAGAAGGGTGCCAGGCAAAGCCTCTTGATTGACGCTGCTGTGTGCCAGACCACGTTTATTGTCAGGCAGCCAGCGATGACATCACATTTCAATAAATACCCTGTTTGTTCATGGTTGACAGAGAGATAATGCAATACTCCAATGCCGATAACAAGCTAATAATACGCCCACACATCTTATATTGAACAATTAATACAATTTCCGGTTAGCTAATCATTAATGTTGGTATCTATGTTATTACCAGCACCCACTACCTCGATCAGGTAATGGCCCTTACCTGTTATAGGCTGTGTCAAATGTTCCTCTCACCGTTCTCTCGACCTTCCAGGTGCGCTTCCTGGAGCAGCAGAACAAGATGCTGGAGACCAAGTGGAACCTCCTGCAGGGCCAGACCACCACACGCTCCAACATCGACGGCATGTTCGAGGCCTACATCGCCAACCTGCGCAGACAGCTGGACGGCCTGGGAAACGACAAGATGAAGCTGGAGGCAGACCTGCACAACATGCAGGGCATGGTGGAGGACTTCAAGAACAAGTGAGTGTGACAAGATAGAGTTGAGGTCTCCTTGGACATGGTTGCATATGAATACAGACGGAATAGGAGTAATGTCAGTATTCATGATTCAAGTTTAAAGTTCGTGGAGGTAGAACAGTGAGTGACTCCAGAGTTGACAGGTGAACAAATGGTTAAATTAGGAGTTTTACAAAATGTCAACATCTCAAGATGCATCACTAAATGTATCATGAATAAATACATACGAGGAGTGAATACATTTTAAACTATAGAACGTGTAGGTGAACAATGTATTGGCTCTCGTAAAATTTATTTTACGTTGGACGAATGTAAATGGAGTCATATGTTCTTTCGATATTCAATTCTACAGATGAAGTCAGGCTGCAACAAGGCGTGCACATAATATCTACAGTACGTGACTACTCCCACCATCTGTCCATAGTCTCACTTCACGTGTCATCTAGGGAATTACAGCACTGAACAGGCATGTCCTGAATGAAACGCTCATTACGCTACACCAGGCTGGAGGTGAAAATCATTTACATGACCGAGTTGGATAACTGTCAGCAAGGTTGTTCACACCTGCACACCAAAAGGTTGTACCCTGGCAGACAAATGCATAGAACACAATGTTGGATGTCAGCTCTCTGATGGGTGAGGAACAACAGAGGAAAGGATCCGGAACATGTCTGAGTCAACAGTTATTGTGTGAGCCAAAAGGCCCTGAGGAGTTGTAGCCAGGGATGGATTACTTGCTCCACCTAGTGTTAAATCAGGGAGCTCCACAGAGACTTTGTCTGCCTTTGGTGTGCCTAGCGGGATTCGGAATGAATGCATGAGCTCAACCTGGAAATGGTCTTACTTAATATATATATATCATTCTTTCAGGTACGAGGATGAAATCAACAAGCGTACAGAGTGCGAGAACGAATTTGTCCTCATCAAGAAGGTCAGTCGCCCCATCAAAATAGTAATAAAAAGCTGACATTTGTTACTATCGTGTAGAAATAGAAATATTTATGTGCTCAAAATATACGTTTTTGTGGTTTTCAGGATGTGGATGAGGCTTACATGAATAAGGTTGAGTTAGAGGCCAAGCTAGAAGCCCTTACAGATGAGATCAACTTCCTCAGGCAGATCTATGACGAGGTATGAACATTTCTGCTTTGTTTCTACTATCCTACCTTCCTTTTGAATGTATATTTAGAGCAACCCACCCATGTACAGTATAGTAAACGCTACCATTTATAGATTGGCACCTCCTTGAACTGATTATAACCAGATGCCTTCTTGGTTGCTTGCATCAACATTATTTCTGATTTATTTATGTAGGTGTTTAGTTCTATCATGATTTACGATGTCTGGTGCTTTGGAAGTGAATGTTCTCTGGCTATATTTACGACTTATAAACATCTGTTTGTCATTTGGACTTCATTTCCAATTCTGAAAGTTAGGCAGCTAGATACTGTATCTCGATGAACTTCAGTTCATGTGTGAGCATTGTCACGCATTTTCTTTAGAGGCTACCCCTGCTGACGTATTCTCTCTCTCTCTCTTCTACAGGAACTGCGTGAGCTCCAGAGTCAGATCAAGGACACCTCGGTCATTGTGGAGATGGACAACAGCCGCAACTTGGACATGGACTCCATTGTGGCTGAAGTGCGCGCTCAGTATGAAGACATCGCCAACCGCAGTCGCGCCGAGGCCGAGACGTGGTACAAAACCAAGGTGAGGAGCAATTCTGACATGCTTCGTTTTGCATTCAGGGTTTCCTATCCAAATGTCCCAAATGTTTAAAGTCACAAAGGATGTATTAATAAATGATTTCAGTTCATCAAAGTACCTTTTCTCATGTCATTGTAGTATGAGGAGATTCAGACATCTGCCAGCAGATATGGAGATGACCTGAGGGCCACCAAGAATGAGATTGGAGACCTAAACCGCATGATCCAGAGACTGACAGCCGAGATTGATTCCGTTAAAGGACAGGTAAGACCATGACCAGACTATGACATCATTATGACTATAATATATATATATATATATATATATATATATATATATACATTATATATAATAATAATAATAAACAGGGCCAAACACCACCGTATATTAAGGACTGCAGACTTACTGTGTGCTTTGATTCTTG
>JAODUE010038555.1:0-18456 GCA_027564755.1 Amblyopsis hoosieri
TCTCTCTCTCTCTCTCTCTCTCTCTCTCTCTCTCTCTCTCTCTCTCTCTCTCTCTCTCTCTCTCTCTCTCTCTGATGATTTAAGTCTTTGTAAAGGAATCGTATTGTCCTCCAACATCACAGCCGTGCTCTCTGATCGCACGCATGCAATGAGCAATGATTTACAGAAAGCTGTGATCAGCGGTAACAACAGGCATTGTGGTTAACAGGAGAGTTCAAGCTAGAAGAGCTGCAGGAGAGAATAAGAGCCGTTCAAGGCCACAAACAATCGGGTTATTTGGCAACAACAGAACTGGGTCTCTGAAATGTCCAAATCTGAATAGTGGAATTATGCGCAGGCATAATGTTTTACAAGCAAAAATATATTGACCAAGTCACTGTTTTGAGCAGTGACCGTTCCGTGTCATTGCGGACTGTTGTGGCATGTAACTTGAGTCTCGCCAGCAGTGGATTCATACTGGAATGTAAATTCACAGCTATCATAGCATTCAATCAATTATTAATGAATATAGCCTATGTTAGCTGCTTGCTCAACATTTTGTCTTACAGATAGAATGTAAAGTTTGGATGATGTACATTATCCAAACTTTACATTCTATCTGTAAGACAAAATGTAGTCCACAAATAACTATGGGGAGTATTCCATCAAGCTGGTTTGTTATTCATAGTATTTAGTTTGTTTAATGAAACTGCATAGCCTTATTTAATGTGTATTAGCTTTGCTCAAGCAAGATAGGATATTCCATATTCCAAACACGTAGCAGGGGTTTGCTCAATGCCAAGTGGTGTGGTTGTAATTGTGTTATTACTAATTAAACATATACATTACTCAAATTCACGATGACTGCAACCACAAATATGTGAAATGCTCCCAAAGCACTTCAAATCACAGTGATTTCATGGGCTCAGCTCAGTGAAAATATAAGGCGTATACTGTCCTTGAATCTGAAATCTGATTGGATGTTATGGTGTCTGAGTTATGGCAGTGAGAGAGCATATTTTAGATCTGCAGAACACATAATACCACCACTGCATATACTGTAGTCCGGTTGGTCAAGAATCTCTCTCTCTCTCTCTCTCTCTCTCTCTCTCTCTCTCTCTCTCTCTCTCTCTCTCTCTCCTCTTCTCTTGTTGGATGGTCACGTGGTTAGTCTCCATTTACCTATAATTGTTGTTCAGATTTTTTTGTGTGTGTGTGGATAAAAATTGCTTTTCCCTTTTCAGCTCCCGGGTTAGATGAAAGGCTCCCACTATGGGACAACACCTCACCCCGTTATCTCTTTGGCAGAAAGTGATTGGTGACATTTCCTTCCTGTCTTTTTAAATCTGATTTTAATTTAGATTGAATATTGAAGACCCAGGCAAATTCATTACATTGGCTGGGTTACGGTGGCTGTAAATCCAGACAGTAAACATTAGGGGGCAGTGTAACACTGCTGCAAGATCATCATATTTTAACATGCAAAACATGCAATGTTGCTATAGGTATGATGTCTGGTGGATATAAATATGAATCTAGTGGATTCTACCATAACATATACATTAGTATTCTATTAAATTGACTGTGGGGTTTAGCCTGGTTAACCATTCAGTCAATATCTCCATTAGAATATGCCAATAGGTGTCAATGAGAGTTGTGAGCAGGTTTTTTGGACCATATAGTCTCGCACAGCCAGCCTTTACAGATGTAAAGTTTGGGACACACCGCTGGCTAGTACACGCCTACTTGACAAGCGAGGCATTTTGATTGACATGCACAACGACAATGACAAAGTCTGACGTTAAAGTTTCAATTAGTGAAACTATACAACAGGACTCTGGCTGTTTACATGTCTTGTAAGTCTGTAAGATTAGTAGGCTACGTTACTGATTAAATGTTTAATTTATAAATGAGTAAATAAAGCACTGGAGAGATCAGAAAACAGAAATACTTGTGAGTGACAATGCTAACAGCCAATGGTTATCAACAGTATTACTTCCCGAAAGTCAGAGAGTCCCATGTCGATCTTACAGGGGTATATGTGTCAGACGTTCAGCACAGAGTTGCCTATGTGACGTAGGGCTAATGAACGGAAGAGGCTGAGACTATGGGCCATATAGACCAATCATAATGACATTCATGACTGTTGTGATGATTTTCCATCAGATTGGACCACCTTCAGCCAATAAGAACAATGACCTCACAAGAATGATACAGTTTGACTGTTGACAATTGACCCCAAAGCGCCGCCCCTTTTCGCCTGTCCTCCAATAATAGTTGCTGTTATAGCCCACTATGCTGTTTTGTTCAACCTAGTTACAGTAACTAGGTTGGACAGTTAAAAGGGGCGGGGCTTGGGATCAGTCAATTGGACTACCCATTTATCTCACCCAATCAGACTGTTCAAAATCAGCTAAATCAGTGCGCCGTTGAAACGTACGACGCACACCGATGTCGTCACCTTGGGAACAACCTCCGCTAGCTGCTGACACTTCAGCAAGCTAGCTTTTGCATTGAAGAGTTCAGAACGCTTCCTCAAGCCCACCTCCACCACCGACCTGCTGAACACTGATCAGACACTAGTTCACTGGCCTGGTCCCAAATGGCCCTGCTGAATGGACACCATTTATATCAATAAACTAGGACTAAAAGGCCCAACCAGCCTCTGAGTGAAATAAGGTCACCGAGCTACGCAGCAAAGCGCTAATAGTCTCCTGGTCCACGTGTCAGCCATTACATTCTAATGAATATTGCAGATAAAACAGAGGAGCTGCCTGGCAATACTACTTTGGATAGTGGAGCCTATATTCTGCCTGCCATTTTGTTATTGCTGCCTGCCTGCCGTTAATTCAGAGAGAAATTTTCAAACAGTGTGAAAATAGACTTCACACAGGGGGTGTTGCTCGTTTCCATTGAATGTGAGCGTGTCCAGCCCAGTGATATGGGCTACTCAATGGAACAAATGGGACGTGTGCGATGGGGCGTGCGCGTTAGCGGCCTGAGTGTGCGCCCTGCATGTGCACGTTAGCGGCCTGCGTGTGTGCACGTTAGCGTCCTGTGCAGCATTTGTTTTGGTTTGAGGTGGTGGTACGCTTAGTGTGACATCTAGTGGTGGAACATCACAGAGTCACTTGAATAAGAACATATTACTGTACACACACACACACACACACACACACACACACACACGAAACACACATTCAAGCAATAGCACACGAGAGGGAGTGTGATTATCTTCAGCACTCGGCCTCCGGCCTTGTACCTACCACCGAATCACAGCCGTGCGTATCCAATCCAATCCACTTTATTTATAGAGCACATTTTAAAGCAACTAAGTTGACTAAAGTGCTATAACACTATGCATCACATAAGTACATGGATAAAACAACAAATGCACGCACAGTAATCACCACAACAAATAGGAGCATCGTGACAAAATTAAAACTCAAGCAGATTTAAAAGCCAACGATTAAAAGTGTGTTTTTAGTAGTGATTTCTAAACAGGAAGGCTAGGGGCCAATCTAATAGGAAGAGGGAGCTCATTCAGCCTTGGGGCAGCGACTGCGAAGGTTCGCTCACCCTAATTTCTTAGCCTTGCTCTAGGGACAAGAAGGAGATGCTTGTCAGCAGACCTTAATGACCTTGTTAATAAGGCTTTAAGAGTTCAGAAATATAGAGCGGGGCTTGACCATGCAAAGATTTAAAAGCAAATAATAGAATATTAAAATCAATCCTAAAACCGGAAGCCAGTGAAGGGATGCAAGAATAGGGAATATGTGGTGCCGTTTGGTGCAGCAGAATTCTGGACTAGTTGCAGTCTCAAGAGGGAGGCCTGACTAATGCCTACATATAAGACATTGCAATAGTCCAGGCGGGTTGTTATATAATAGCATGTATGACTTTCTCAAAGTCACTGATTTCGTTAGCAGTCTGAGTTGAAAGAAGCCGGCTTTCACAACAGAATGAATCTGTTTCTCCATTTTGAAATTACCGTCCATTTTAACACCCAGGTTTGTCACTACAGTCTTGACATAAGGTTCCAGAAAGCCTAAATCCACACGGGGAGTGTCAGGAGCTCCCTTGGGTTCAAATATCAAGACTGTTTTGCTCTCATTAAAATGTAGGAAGTTTAGAGCCATCCAGGCTTTGACATCGCTTAGACAGTCCAGTAGCGTATGTTCAGTCTAACGCACGACCTCGAGTGTGTTAGTGCTTCTGTACAACAGTTCAACACACACATTTTATATGTAAATAATAGTAATAAGCGCCAACAGAAAATTATTTGTTTGTTTGTTTGTTTGTTTGTTTGTTGAAACTGATATAAGGATAACACTGGTAAAGTGAAGTGATACATGCATAGTTAAAAGTGCCAGTGCATTAGACTGAAATATTGGCACTCATGGAATGCTTCTCGTCCAATCAGATCAACTAACTGTTGTATAATGAGTGTTATCATATGCTCCTTGTCCACTTAATTGTAGTTGCTAGTTCAAACTGGATTCTAGAGGGTCATGGCTTCATTACATTTTAATTGCTCAGCTTCTGGAGACCTGGCTGGAGTTCATTTTAGCGTTCACCTTGCATTCATTAGCGACCAGGGGAGACGCTATTATCCTGCTCAGCCTCCTTGCTAAAAGGTTTTAGATAATGCTGCTTAATCCTATGACATTTTAATTCTCACTGTTATTTGTATGGATGTGTGAATTATGGAACACATGCGCTGATACACGCACGCGCACACACACGCATCACTTGTATGTGTGTATCTGTCTGTATCTATATTGTAAGCCTTTATAGGCTTACAGTATAGATATTTAAAACACAACGGTGAAAGACTGTGCAAGGGGAAGGTATAGACATATACTATATGTAAGAGTATCAACATGCATTATATACATTCATTATTGCAATTTTAACTAAATTGCAAGGAATTAATTTGAACATTTAATATCCATCAAAAAAATTAAAACATTTACATGTTTCAGGTACTGGAACAGAAAAAGACACAAAGATATTTAAGGGGGGGAAAAAAACAATATTTTCAAATCAACAAAACATGGAAAACTCAAATCCTTCAAAACAAACAATATTAAGGTGGATTAAGGAGCATTTACGTATTTACAGTATATGCTTTTTATTTCCTGTGAAACATTTAAGAGACATTTTCCTAAAATTGCCAAGATATCTTAAAATACTGCAGAAATTTTAAAATGTCCTGAAATATGATCATGATATGTCAAATTAGACAAACTGGGAGGTTTGTTTCTGAACTTACAGCACACCTCATTGCACTTATCTACACACACACACACACACACACACAGCTGCCAAGATTGGACACATGAGGCTTAGATGCTAAACATTGACTAACATATTTCTTATGTACAGTACTGAGTACTCTTGAGACAGAATGATGTAGTCACCTACGCATCTCTATGATTATGATGACCCTCTTTAAGCCATAGACGTTGCCATAGGTAATGGTGATAGGGACCTACAGTAATATTAGTGATAGTGATTTAAATGTAAAGTCAGCTATTGCAAGCTAAATGTAAGCTAACACTTTTGATCAAATTCAACAAATATTTCGCCATCTCACCGTTCTCTGTGTGTGTGGAAAAAATAATAAAATACTGACTGACCATGCCTTTAATATTAGTCAAATTCTGGGTTTGTAATTGTGTGGTTTATAATGTGCGGCCAACGATTAGATAAACAAGCGATTTTATATGGAGAGGGAAATCAGGGTATGAGCACAGTCCTGGTTCAAACAGAGAAGCTGTCAGTCTCTCTGTCCTTCCACTGAGCCTTCTAAACCACTTCTACCCTGTGATAAATATTGATGCACCTTCACCTGAGGACAAAAGCACTTCTGTCAAAGTGTATATATGCTCCCTCACTGTCTTAGACACACAAGGAATAAGGAGCCTGTTACGGATCACTGAGCCTGGGACGATGGATAATATTACATTTTTAGGCTGCATGCTGCGGTACATTACAGTCTCAGAACAGCGACTTGAGCTGCTTGAAAACGGTGTTTCCCAAAACCTGGTCCTGGGGACCCACTGCCCTGCATGTTGTCCGTTGTTTCTCAATTCCAAGAATGCTTGTGTTCCTGAGAGATACGTTCTTGCCAAGTGTCCTTCTGAGAATGGTCTTGCAAGACTGCGAGGACAGGTCTAGATTGAGCTGCATGTTCTTGGCTATCGTTCTTGGTTATTGAGCAATATCTTGGCCTACGGGATGACAACACTGGTACCAGTACATTATCAGCGCAACATTTTTTACGCTTTTGATATATCGTCTTGATATATCGACCACAGATTTGAAGTTAAAACATATATATTCTCTTATAAACTTTTAAAACAGCGTTTCGTGACACATTAACAGTAGTATTTCAAAAAGTATAGCTAGTATTGTTGTGTGTTTTCTCGCCTGCCATTGCCGCTTGTTGATTGGAAATGCATTCTGGGATATTCCGCTGACAAGTTCACACACAAGTCACCACTGGATGCATCCTTGGTAAAAAACATTAATCAAGAACACTTCCTGGTATTTGATCCGTTCTTGGCTGGATGCAAACTTGTGAATTGGAAGAGTACTTGGCTGTGAATTATGACGTTTCAGAAGTCCGCAAGAACGCAAGATCAGAAAAGAACGCATATTGAGAAACAGCCGATGTCTCCCTGCTCCAACACACCTGATTCTAATGAGTGGGTCGTTATTAATCTCTGCAGAAGCCTGTTAACGAGGCATTCATTAGAATCAGGTGTGTTGCGTGATGCAGGACAGTGGGTCCCCAAGACCAGGGTTGGGAAACACACTATGGAAACATGGCACTTAAATACTTTCTGTAAATGTAGCAAATATCTTCTCATAGTTTTATAGCTGCCTGTTCTGTGTGCACACTGAACAAATAAATCTGGTGTTACAGCCATGTATGAACGTAAACCAAGTGGTGCAGACAGCTATATGGCAATGTGATGCGATGAGGAAAGTGCAAGCGATTACTGGAGACTATTTAGCGTATATGAGCAGTTATCAGGCTGGCAAGATGGATGCCACCCTTTAAACCAATCAGAATCTCAGATCATTCGTGCCTGCCAGTGTTGCACTACTGAACAAACTGGGAAACAACAAATAACTCAACCTCTGTGTGAGAGGATTGATGCTGCTCCTAATACTAAAATAATTTGTATTACATAATGCGTAGAGCACACAAGGTGCTTGGACGTTGTAGATTGTTGGCGTTACTGTTTATTGTTTCGCTTTATAATGAGAATGTGTCTGTCTGGCAAATGCTGTACGGAACACAATTAATTTCCGAAAGGACCAATCAATGAATGAATGAATCAATCTGTCTATCAATATTTATATCTAATGAGGGAGCACCCTATGGCATTGAAGGGAGAGGTGTTTTTGTTTTGATCGAGTTAAAATATCAAAGTGTTTACAGTTTACCGACCAGGTTCCGCATGCAGCGTTCACAGACACAATTGGCGGCAGGTGTTGGGATGCGTGTGCACTCTGTGATCTGAAGGGGCTGTTTTGCCGAGTCGGCTGCAAATTACACTGTCGCCACAATGAATAGTAGACTATTATTGTGCTGCTGTGGTCACACCTCGCTCCATTTAGACCTTCCCTTCCCTTTTTACATTTAGGAAAATCGCTCTACCTGTGTAAAGGTGTGCAAGGGAAGAAAATGATCCAGTCATGCTCCATAATGGCTGTAGATGCGTATGTCTTCAGAAGTGCATGGAGAGAGAGAGAGAGAGAGAGAGAGAGAGAGAGAGAGAGAGAGAGAGTAAAAACACAGGGTAGTAAAACACAAATTTCTTTCCCCTTAATGTGATTTTAATGTCCAATTACTTTGGGAGTTCACTGTTTAATGGTTAACGGTTCTTCATTTCCTTTGGCAGAGTCAATACACAGCAAGTGTGCTGAGTCAAGGTTGCGATGATAGGATCAACAGAGAAAAGATATTTCACAGCTGCCTCTGTACAAGTGACATTATTAAGTTGTATGAACATGGGAAAGCTATGTTCCACTTTGATAGGTTAACAGCAAAACAGGAGGATAGTGTCCATATTTGGCCCCAATGCAACATACAATTACAACAATTGGACACCTGGTTTACACAATTATCAATGGTAGAACATTCTGGGCAATGTTGAAACTATAGATGTTGACAGAAACATAATTTTCTCCAATCAGGAATTGATTAAAATGTGAATAGTAATACTCAACAACCTTACAAAGCAAAATAACGACTTACGAAATGGCTTAACAAAAGACAACAGTCTCTTTGCCTGGTGTAGGCTAACCAGCCCCAAAAGGCAATCTGTGAACAGGGTCTGAACACGCCATTGGGGATACAGTATTTTTTTACAATTTTTGGATAACTGGTTTAATGTAGACCTCTGATTAGTTTAGAAACTACTGGAGCAGCTTCCAACACTAAGTGTTGCTGTTTGCATTGCTTCATCTATCTCTACCACCATTTCGAAATACACTTCAACATCATTGCAATTTGCCAGAGTGGCTGATAACGTGAACAGGGTTTCAGAAATAATCTCGACTGAATAATAAAGCACGGCTGTGATTCGGTCGAAGATCGAAGGTCGTGAATACGATACTTCTGTGAAGGCGTCATTAAACCACCTGTTTGATGCAGGGCTGGGGAAGGCTGAACAACCAGACTAGAGACAATGGAACAGGGAGAATTTATGGTGATGTAACAAGGAAGAAAAGGCATCATAAAAGTGGAACATTATTTTACTGTTATTTGTAGAGATGTAAGTTCAAATCTTTTTTTCCTCCCGCAGGGCATTTTGAAGTTGGTTTGTAGACTGTTACACCTAATGTGAGTTTCAATGTTAGACTGGCATGAGGGGAAAATAAAACACCCCATTTTGTGATCCTTCTGTTTCCGGCTTGTTATCTAACATCCCACACTGACGACCTCTCACGACATTACAGTATGTGTAATTATCAATGACTTGTTCAGCAGATTACATGGAGGAAGCGCTAACCCTTTCTGGCAGAAGGTTATTAAATCGTATCTCTGTCTCCTGTGAAACGGAGAATAAACTGCCCAGTGCGAGCTGTGTAACCAAACAATACTGGCATGTGGTATGTCACAATCCTCTAAGATCAAATCACTTTGGACTGCATTTATTCATATTTTTTAAAAGTAAAATACAAATAAATGTGTTTTATCATCCCCACACTGAGGTCAACTATACCCGCAGAGCTGTAACCAACAGCAACAGCCCATAGACCAATTGTTTCACAATAGCAAAACGTGTGATTATAAAAACAGGAGAGAATAGTGGATTAATTCGATGTAAGTACAGCTCTCAGAAGAGGCACAGCTGTGGAAGCAATCAACCTCTGTCTATTTGTGTTTTCTGTGTCCACTTCGTGGGACATGACCCCGATCTGGAGGTTAAACCGCAGTGTGACATCGTCTGTGACGGCACCGCGTAAAGTTGCCGGCCACTCGCCAGTTTCTTGTCTCAATCTGTTGCCGTTTGTGTAATAATAACCCAGAGTATTTTACTGATTGAGACGTTTCGGTTACCAATGTAATAATAATAACCATGGGGAGTCTGTTTCTCAACTCAGCTGAGACTCTTGCTAACGTGATGCAATCAGTGAGAAGGGTCCAAAACTCTACATGTTCCACCTTCTTCCTCCCTCCAAGTATACAGTAAATGCTGCTTATAGCTATTGCAGTGTATGTATCCATTCAGTTTCATTGTGCATTTGATCATGTTACTGGTTGTAGGGTGGCTTAAGGGTAAGGAAAACAACCCTATCACTGTGGAGACAATACAATCTCTCAAGGCCTCATACGAGTGGGCACCTATCTAGTCTGAAGTATCCTCAATCCATGTTGTTATTCTCCATTCAGAATGGAAGTAATTGGAGGTAATATACACAACCTTTGCAATTGTTCCAAGATAATTCAGGGGGTTCCATACTGTATGCTAATGAGCTACTGTACAAGGTCAAGCAATGTTCCACTGATCCCATACTCTCACTGAAAATATTGTGATAGATAATTTACCTAAAATACTGCTTGTTATACATTAGGCTGATATACCTGTATTATGGATTCACATTATTCCCGATGAATTAGAGAGAATAAGACTGAATCTATAATTAATTAAACTATACCAGATGTGGCATTGGCAATCCACTTTTGGAAGTTTTGCCAGGTCGTGAATAGTACTAAACTCCAACCTCGATGGATCTTTCCAGCACAGTTCAGCAAGAGACCCCACAGTGACAAAACCCACCTTAAAATCTACATCCATTGTCTAAATATGTCTCAGGCAGAAACATTGTGTGTGAATACTGTTCCAACAAATTGTGAAACACATTCTACACTCCTCTTTCTTCTATACATCCCGTAAACTGTATATCTGACCAAAACTTATTTTCCAATATAGCTACAGCACAACTGCTTGGGTAAGTACAGAAATAATTCATGCTTGATTATACAGTCATTGTCAAGGTAGGAAAATTGGTTTCCAGAGATTACAGGGGATTGGCAGTATTTGTATATGAGTTTATTATCTGTGTATTAGAATATACAATTAATTTACCTTTTTACAATAGCTGACAACAGCACTCTCAATTCGCAATTTGACAACTGTTGAAGCCTCCATGCCTAATTGTTTCTCCCTGGACAATACATGCTGGCCAGATAACACCAACCTTGGCCTCATAAGGCCCTCCCATACCATTAATTTGTTCCTCTGCCTCTTCCCTCTTTATTTTTAAACTTTCATCTGAAGGATAGAGTCTATAGGCAGGAAAAAAGACTGATATGTTTAGTTTGTCCCGTTCATGTCATGTACAGCTTTGTAACAGTGACACGTTGCTTTACAGTGATGAGATGTCAATAAAACAAAAAATATTACAGTCAGCAAATCGGTGCAAATTGTTCCCGCGGGAGCAGGTCCACATTAACCTGACATTCCAGACTGTTATTCACAACTCCATCTGGGGAGCCATCAGTACATTTATGATAACCTTCTTTCCAACATGCACACAACAAACCCATACACACATGCACGCACACACACACAAACGCACGCGGGTTGTTCATAAAGTAGGGGTGTAAAATGATATTGATACACCCAAATATTGCGATATTACGCTGTGCTTTACATATCAATTTTCTAAAACACTATCAATAAAAAAAAAATCATCATCAGTCCCTGAGCAATGTTTACATAAGTGTTTCTGTTATTTTTTTGTAGCGGAGCCACACATTTGCATTACTGTGACAGTTTTCCACAAATTAGAAATCACAATATATCGCCTTGCTTACAGTATCGCAATATATTGAATAGCGGCCCCTGCATCGTGATACGTATTATATCGCCAGATTTTTGCCAATACACAGCCCTATCAAAAAGTGTGTGACAATAATTCAGAAATGGACAGAGATGTCCCATTTACGTTAGGAAGCTCACGATAGAGCCAATCCTGTTCTCTATACCTCTCTCCTTTCATCTGAACACATTTTCCTGAGTTGTGCAGTGAGGTTAGGTTTAGCAACCCTATGGTTGTGACAGAAATGTTCATGTGATTGTTTGGGGATCTATAAAAACATTGAGTATCTGTGAAACTGTGTACATTTTTGGTCATGGCCAGCTGGCAAGAAATGTTGACGTTGACTTCAAAGCTGAACAGTATTCAGAGAATGTTGTGGCTTGTTTACCATTAAAACCAAGGCCTTCTCTAACCTGACATGCCAGATGGATTGTTGTTACAGCTCCATCTGCAGAGCCGTACATTGAAACTGTTTGTAAAGCGCAGGTACTTAAAAGAATTACTTGGCAGTTGATTGGATGAACCATCTGGTCGTTTTCGCTGTCAGCACATCTAAACCACGCCCGTATAGCTATAAACACGACGCCGATTGGAAAGTTAAGTCTCTACTCGGACACATTCAAAATGATTCCGAGGCGTTCCAGACTGATTCTGACGGTGAAATTAAACTGAAGCTCGCAAGATCAGGATGGTCTCGCCAGGCTAGGCCTTCTCTAGGAGTGGATCATATTGTTGCTGGGCTATAGTCCCCCAATGATTTAGTGCTGTGAGCCAAAGCACTGCTTGTTGAACGAACAGTGTATATATCATTGCAGAGAGAAAATTGCTTTAGCTTTTGTTCCAGAAAGGCGATAACAATTGATCTAATCACACTGGGCTCAGAACCACTTTAGCTAACTCTAAAGGTGAGCGTGTTTCAGTAGTAAACACTTGAAGACGCAGCATGAAACACAAAAAACACATTCACAACCACACACTCCTACATAGTTTGAGTTGTTTTGTTTTCACAAAAACAACATATAAAAGGCATCATTGCTCAGAGCCTTCCTGTTTCAAATTAAACAACAATTAAATGCAAACAAATATCTGGTAATAAACCAGCCTCCTAGGATTCCTTTAATAATTACTGTTCAGATAAGTCATATATTAGTTTATTTTTATAGATGACTTCCTCTGCTGCTAAATAAACTCAGCCAGTGATACGTCTGCAGTGGCTTAGCAGCAGACCATTGCAGTGCACCCCTTCCAGGAAAGATCAAATATTCTTTGTTTCTGGAGGTATACCGAATGAATTCTTAATTTATCTACAGTTGTGTTTATTGTTTGATACATTTATTTTAATTATAATGAACTAGACTATTACAGTTCTATCGCTAACAAAAACAACCACTTACCTCTATGGAAGATACTTTTCCAAAACTCTTAACACACAGCAACACACCTACCTCACACAATTAGACAAATACTACATTTGTATCAAAAACACATCATGTTAATTAAATACTAACTACATTTCTAAACGCAAAAAAAAACATTATCTACATACACTAACGCTATCATAACACTGCAACATTGACTCAAAATCACATCATTCTGTCAAAACACTAGCAAATTTTTTCTCTAAGAGGAACATATCAGCACAATGACGTGGTTTATGTGTGCCAACAGCAAAAACAAACAGACCAGATCCAATCAACTGACAAGTGTTTTTATGAAAGTACATACCCTTTACAGACAGTTTCAATGGATGCCTCCCCAGATGGACAACAATACCTGTTGTCAGGTTAGGGGGAGTTGCCATGTCTATGGGTAAAGATCACTATCCCGACATTTGTCATGGAAATAAAGTGTGTGTGTGCGTGTGTGCGTGCGTGCGTGCGTGTGCGCGCGCGTGCCTACTGAAACAATAGCTGTGCAATACACATTGTAGATCACACATCTGTGCATGCTAGCACGCACAAACGCACACACACACTTTCAAAATAATCTTTTAGGATATTTCCTTCCCCATTGTTTAGGACCACCACTTTGTTAGAGGCAGCAGGTGGGAGACCCTGCAGGATAAAATAGGCTTAGTCATTATTCCTGCCTCTGTTTTTGTTCTATTTTAACATGACCTTAACTAGCATAGTAATGAACAATTTTCCCTCCTCTCTGTAAAGGAGAATGGCTATTGTGCCATTAGTCTGAGAACAAATGTAGTGAAGGGTGTTATGATCAAACTAGAAATAGGACGGGAGCCGTCCATTGAAGCTGTTTGTAAAAGGGCATGTACTTTCAAAAAAATACTTGGCAGTTGATTGGATGAACCATCTGTTAATTTTTGCCTCTTTAAAGGGACACTGACTCCTCACTGTTGGAAATTGTGATCGAAACCAGCATTATGAGAGGGACTTTGGCTGCGATTGCATGCACACAGTATTCCAGTTTTTGCATATTGCAAGACAATATTTTTACAAAGCTATTTACATGTCTACATAAAATGAATATTCCACTAACATGTTTACATGCAGCTACATTTTCTAATTCATACGTCCTAAAGCCACAGCCTTTAAATAAATGTTTCCCTATCTCTTTCAAACAGCATTAATGTTCTAAAATGCTGGAGCTGCTTGTGCTATTTTGCTTATGTGCAACAAAGTATGATGCAAGTTTTTTGCACATACTGTAGCTTACCGTAAACAGGCCAGAGACCTAAAGCCATAAAAAGATAAAAGCTTAGTCTAATTCTGAATTTCATACCGTTTACATGACACCTATCAAAGTCTGAATTTTGCCATAGTAATAGTGGAATGCTAGTTTGCATGTATATGTATGCCAGCCCATTGTTTTGGTTTGACCACCACTAGCCTGCATTCACATGAACGACGACACAATTGTTGCGTGTTGGCATTCCTGGCTTGTGCGTATTGGTGGGATCATTTGTTTCAGCGACATGTGTCACAACACGATGCCTTCACTCTCATTGGTAGTCGGCGTGTCACATCGTTCAGTATTTACATAAAATCGGCCTCTAGTCTATTTTCGCTATTTGTCTATTGTCGCTGTAATTCGCCAACTCTCACTGAAAATGAATGGCAGCCGGCGGCTTTGTCTCAGTCTGCCTCGTTCGTCATCCGTGTGAACGTATATGATAAGATCGATATGCTTGCTTACTACCATCGGAGGTCATGGAGTGCTTATGGAGTGAGTGCGTGTGTGTAACTGAACAGTTTGTTTGCTGCTGGTTATGCACGGTGAATATACATTGATACTGGGCTACTTTTAAATGTACTCACCACGAACATTCAGTGATTTTGAATGCACCTCTGTTAATTAGAGCCACTGCTATTAGCGGAACAAAGAGTAACAATAGAGTAGGCCTATACTGTATTGTTATAATTGATACAAGCTTATACTGTCTATCAAATGGGATATATAGAGTTGGAGCTGAGAAAATATACAGTTCAACCTTGAAACTGTATGCATTTGTGTTGCAAATGCGCCTAATAAAGTTAGGAGTTGCGGTGCTATTGTGTGTTCTTTGATTCCTACCAAAACATAACAGTTCCTCCAAAACAAGTGATTTCATGGTGGTTGGAGTAGAAACATGGTCAGGTATTACCAATGTATGGACTACATGGTGCAGGGATTTTCAAAAGTGTTCTTTCATTGGGTTTGTTGTCCCATTTTTATTTCAACTCAATTTAAATGACTGACGTTTCTCATTTTCACATAAAAAGTCTAACATAAAAAAAAGAGAACAAACTGTTATGTGCAGTACAATCAGCCATTTGTAAAAGCAGCATGACATTGAAATGGTTTATAAGTGAACAAGCTGTGCCTTGGTTTCCTTTGTTGCTTTGATCACTGAATATATTGCAGTCCGAGGTCGTGTTGGGAATACACAATGTAGAGGGAGGAGATGGTAAATGAGCTTTACTGCAGATGAGCTTATGATTGATCTTAGAGTAATATTTCTGTGTGTGTGTGTGTGTGTGAGAGAGAGAGAGAGAATGAAAGAGAGGCAAAGACAACCAATGAGGAATTAGTAGCACAATCTATCAATAAACATATGGTAAATGGACTGCATTTATATAGCGTTTTTCTATTCACCCATTCACACACCGATGGTGATTACTGCCATACAAGGCAGCGACCAGCCACCGGGAGAAGTTAGGGTCAGGTGCCTTGCTCAAGGACACCTCCACACTTGGTGAGGAGTTAGCCGGGATGGAACCAGCGACTTTTGAATCACCTGTCGCCCCGCTCGACTCACTGCGCCACTGTCCCCCCATATCTACTGTATGTGCTCAGGACTCCATCAATCCATTACATAGAAAATAGTTTATATATACAGTATATATATATATAAAACACATACAAATTGAAATGCTTATAGAACTTTGCCCATTACGTTTTCATCAATCAGGAGGGGAGGAAGGTATCTGTGGGCTGAGTCATAAGCGGACAATAAACCAGGGCGTGAACACGTCTCCCAAGCAAAGAAGGCGTATTGATGTAGACTCACTGCAGGACAGTGAAGGATTTACTATTATGCTTTATTTGGCAATCACAGGTTCCTGAGAAGGTCAGCTGCTTTGTGATGTAGCTCAGACCAACCTAAATCCATATGGACTGCATTACTCTAATGTTGTGTGACTTTGTCCTTGTAAAGCTGCCATGTGGAGATTAATTTAATCAAACTCACAGGTGAAGAAAGCCTTAGAAAATACCTTTACATTGATCCACCCATCACTTAACCTACATAGTATCCATAGTATAAATAAACTATAAAATAAAATACTATGTATTTTATAGGCATAAAATACATATAGGGAGTTACGTGTCCAATCATAGCACCAACATTAAAATATGAAGCACAATAATGTTATTGAATTTATGCCAGAATCATATCAAGGTCAAAAAAGTACTTTCCGCAAATGGAAAATAAACACAATGTGCTATGTAAATATTTTACAGATTATCGGCAGCTTGGCTATTGCCTAAAAATGCACCTAGTATATAAATTGTTTATGCAGCACAAGAAAATTATGTACTTTCAATAGTGTTTTCATCACATTCAATTTGATGCTATATTTTATTTAGAAATTGGTTTGTGGTTAGAAAAACATCGTACAGTATGTTGCAGTATAGGTCTACCATGCTTGTCAGTCTTTTGCACCAGCTATCTTACATTATATACTAAATTGAATGAACAGAGAAGAGTCGGACATTTTGGTATATTTTGGACTTTGTACATAATAATTGTAACAGACTGAATAATCAAATTCAACATTGTTGTTACACAGGCAACCCATAGTAAATCACTAGATGTTGTAGAAGGTGCTTGCACACTGCCCAGAGTGTGCCCAACTGACACCAACGTTATAGTTGGCAGCAGTTGGTTGCAGTCTTTAGAACGTTAAGAGAACCATCTGCGTGTCCAATTTGCCCAGACTGTAAATGACAGCACAACTCAGACCTTGGATAATAGGGATGGGCGTATAACCAAACGTTATAAATTCGATATGATACCGATACTTTTTGTTGCAATTTTAATTATACCAATACCGGTACAATACTGTAATAGTAATTTTGTCAATATTAAAATATTTTCACCAGCATTGATGTGTTTCATCACAGTATAGACCTAAAGTCATACAGTTTAATTAAAAGTTCAAGAAAACCAAATAAAAACTGTATCTTGGCATTTTATTTACATGATTTACTTAATTTGATTGTTAATAAATATTTCCCATCCTTATGCCTACAAAAAGCACCACATTGCACAGTGTTTCCTTGTTTAATTTAGATAATATCTCCCTGCAGGCAAGTCACTATACTTACACTTGATGTGTTTTTATTTTTTATGACAGAATATGGTGAAAGTACCATACGTCAACAGATAGTCCATAATTCATTATATTTAAAGATATAGTAATAACTTTTTTCAGATTCACCATTATGGTTGTGGTGCATTAGCCTGATCTCTAAGTGCTGGAAAAATGAAGTATTTCTACACAGTCCTGGCTCTGTAAATAAGAACACAGAGTGGTGCAGACTGTACCACACAACAATATCCTAGTCTTCACATTGTGTTGCAAATGTGGGGGGCGGAGCTTCTGAGGGAGCGCCCTACGACTCAAATGAACGGGTCGTTATCAGGCTTCCAACAACCTTGAACTAGGCGTGTTGGAGCAGGGAGAGATCTAAAACATGCTGAGTGCGGCCCTTCAGGACTGGAGTTGAATATCCCTGCCCTATCATTGAAGGAAGAGGTGTTTCAAATATTAACCTCCTCCGTGGTGTTGTGATCCAGATCAGAGAGAGGTTTAGAGGGGTGAGTTTTATGGTGGCCAGCCCATAGTGCCGGTTATGTAAACCTCACTCTCAGACACCTCAAGAATGTGGAGAACCAATCATGGTATGCAAGTGCGATGATGTTCAAGTCAAGTGTGTTTCTAAATGGTGGTAGAGCTAGATGAGGTGATTAAAACAGTTATAGGAACACCAATTGGTTAAATACTGACTATTTAAATACACTTGTAATACGTCTGACCCCATAAACATCAATTACGTAAAGGAATAACATATATGAGCATATTGTATCTAGTCTAGGCTGGGTAAGAATCATATAATAATAATAATACTATATCATAATACAGTCAAAACGACATCAGGATTATAAAGGAATGAAGTAATTTATTACACTGCATTATAACAGGCATGCAATGAGCCAAGTTTCCTTAAACACATCTAATCGGATCATGTTATTTAATGTTTTATTAAGTGGTACTGTGGTGTTTGCTGAGTACTGCTATTACAAGAAATGTGGCTTCAGAAAGTTATGACGAGAATAAACAGAGACCTAACATAACATCTGGACTATAGCTTTGCCTGTAACATCTGGACTATAGCTTTACCTGTATAATCTGGACTATAGCTTTACCTGTAACATCTGGACAATAGCTTTACATGTAACATCTGGACAATAGCTTTACCTGCAACATCTGGACTATATCTTTACCTGCAACATCTGGACTATAGCTTTACATGTAACATCTGGACAATAGCTTTACCTGTAACATCTGGACAATAGCTTTACATGTAACATCTGGACAATAGCTTTACCTGCAACATCTGGAC
>JAODUE010038565.1:0-16414 GCA_027564755.1 Amblyopsis hoosieri
CATTTTATATTGTTTTTAATGACGTTGTAGTGTGAAGCATTTTGTGTTACATGAATTTGTATGAAAAGTGCTATATAAATAAAGATTGATTGATTGATTGAATGCTTAAATCTAGTTGACTGACAGAACCTGTTATCTATACCAAGTTTATTTGATATGAACTTGCTGTAAGTATAACTGCAGCATTAATCAACCTACATAGCATGAGCATATGAGTACACATTCGCACAAACCCGAAAGCTGACATTCAGACTCCCATAATGCATTTTGTGCTGTCGTGCCAAAGGGAACCTGGGTAATTAAATCTCAATGCTAGTGGAGCAGAAGTAGGACAGGCAGCGAAGGTGTGAGTATGTGTGTGCATGAGTCTAGGTGTGAGTATGTGTGGACAGTTGTGTTTAAGCAAACAGTGTCTTATCTGACGTATTTACATTTTCACATTTTAACACCCTTGTTATCGCACAGATGAACTGTGTGTGTGTTTGCGTGTGTGTGCTGTAAGCCGGTATATTTTAATTAATTGACCTAAACAGGGATAACAGGTTAGAGACAGTTGGGCTTCTTTTTTTAGGCCTTCATAAAAACCAAATGTCATTAGTGGAACCATAACGACATACAGAGTATACAGTACTATATAAAGCCGCAGAAACACTTAAAGATTGTGTAAAGCAGACATACATTTGTGTTTTGAGTTTGTCACACCACAGAAAAAGGTAATATTAACCACCCAGCCAAATTTGAATGAATAAAAAAGTCGGCAAGTATATAAAATTACATTTAAAAAACGGGAAAATATAACAATCATTATGTGTTCTGAAGCGCTGGGGGTGTGTCAGCAGAAGGCGCTGTAACCACACCCATTGCGGGTTCTACGGTAAACTCCATACCACCAAAAAGGTATCCTCAGACGAACATTAATTGTAAAATGTAGACTAGCAATAGACCATGTCCTGTACAAACACGCACACACACACTAACACCCTTTTAGTGATGTTCTCGTCTGTTTCCTCTGTGTTCCACGTATTTCTATTTCCAGTGCTTGATTTCCTTTGTATACTTTGTATCCATGTCCTTGTTTTCTGTCTCCCTTGTTTGTTGATTTGATTGTTGTTTTCACATGTTCTTCCCTGAATTTAACCCGTGTTTCAGTTAGCTTGTTGCTATTTCATGTCTCTAATCCCATGTGTAGATCCCCGTGTGAAATCCAAACACCCTATCGGGGATATTGGTTATCTTTGCTGTCAGGTAGCTTTTGAACTATTGATATCCCATTGCTGATTGAGCCAGACATCTGTGGTTCAGTGTCCAACAGAGAACTTTCACCCTACATGGGTCCTGGTGCCGTGGCTGGTGGTCAAATGTGGCTGCGTGCCAGGCACTTTCCCGGTGTCATACTGTGGTGAGTTTAGAAACTTCACGGGGGTCATGATTCACAAACCTCTCCTGGTGAGGAGAAAGGGGAAGGGGAACACAGGAGGTCTTTGAAGCACAGCAGGATAAATGCATAACTCTGGACCTGGAGGAGGTTTCTTTGGGGCTCTAGTTTGGGGGTGGCTGGGTTAGAGCTATGCTTACACCCACTGGATGGACACAGAGGCCCGCTCACAGCACATTGTGTCCCACTGAAGCAAGGTTAAAGTTGGGTGCGGCAAAAATGGGTATTCATTTTAAAAGTGTAGATTTTTCAAAGTACACTGAAAGGTCCAGAGTTGACTGTTGAGGTCAACCCTGAACTCAGCTTGCTGGCTGAAACACGCTGATACGGTTTATGAAATAGTGGTGACCAGTAGAGTATAGTACAAGGTAAAGCAGACCACTAATATGTGGCAAAGGAGATGGCAATACCTTCACCACCTCTTGTCATAGTGGAGAGACAACAGCTGTTATCATTCAACTCATCAGAGGCAGCACGGAATTGGATGCAAATTACTAGACCAGCATGCAACACACGACTCAGATGGGAGGGGAGGTGCGCCAACAGAACTCTGTTCCTATAAGTGACTTACAGTATCTTATTATCGTGCATGGGTGGTTACAGGGTCGATTTTATATTTCTATTTTGTGTGGATGAATATTTGGACCCGCAAAGAAAGCACGTGGTTTGTTATGTTTTGTTTGCGTTTGACCACCACCCTAGAACCATGTTATTGTTAGATATATAATTGGTTGGCTGGTTGGCTGATGTGACATACAGAACTTGTTAATGCTTTAATAAGCACAATTGCAAACAAACAAACAAAATGTGTGATTTTTCAACTGCAGCTGCGGACAACCTTCAACCAATCAGAACAAGAACTATGAAGTGACGTTTTCTGCACGCTGGTTGCTGCTGGTAAAAAATGGGTGAAGGTTCTTAACTGGCAGTTGAACTGTATCAGTTGGAACAGTTTTCATCTGAGAGATCCCGGGCTAATATGCAAAGCAAAGAAACCATAAGAGTTTGCAAATTCATCATCGTCTTACCGGTTTTTAAGTAGTTTTGTCAAATTAGGTTGATATGCAAAACATTTTATAATTATCTTAAAATAAACGCAACCACAATTTATCTTTGCATTTAGAATTAACTTCAGAAATACTCAGTAGACATGTTAAGTATACTTCATGTATATTGGTGCATGGCCTTTATTATATAGTGGTAACAATTTAAAGTAAGTAAGTAAGTAGTATGTTTATTTGTATAGCACTTTTCACAGAGAATCACAAAGTGCTTTACAAATACCTACATGGTAAGTAGAAACACAGCAACCAACAGTGTAAATAAAAACACAAGTGAAATAAAATAAACAATATTTATTACCTGAGATAATAGAAGTACAGTCAGATAAACATATAAATAAATAAAATAAAAGTATGAATTAGTTGAAAAGTTAACCTAAAGCCAGTGTGAATGAAAATGTCTGTGTAGGGAGCTAAGTGATAGTGGCCATGGGTATTCCATAGTTTGGGTGCAATAGATTGGAAAGCTCGGTCAACTTTGAAGTGGGTGTGAGGGACAGCTAAAAGATTATGGTCAATTGACCTGAGAGGTCTATTTGGAATATATCGTGGTCTTAAAATGTCAGTGATGTAGCCTATTAGTTGTGCAAGGATTTGAAAGTTAACAGCAACATTTTGAAATGGATGAGGAATTTCATTGAGAACCAGCAGAGAAGATAAGATTTGTTTGTTTTTGTTAAAAGACGAACCGCCGCATTTTGCATGTCTGAAGGCGATGTATGGGACTTTTGATTCAAATAGATAAAAAGAGAATTACAGTAATCTTAACAAGAGGAAATTAAAGCATGAATGATCATTTCCATTAATTTAGATTAATTTAAGAAATGTTTCTTAAATGGAAATAACAAGATCATAAAAGTTAGCTAATGTGCTTTTCTAATGAAAGCGAATTATCAAGAATCACACCTGTTTCTGACATTCCGACATTATGTTTGATAATAGGAATTAAACAGTCTGGAGCAAGGATGAGAGCCTCATTCTTTTGATCATTTATCTGAAGGTAATTTGCAGCCATCCTAATCTTAATTTCATTTGTTTAAAATGGTACATTTATAATTATCCGAAAAAGCAATATTAAAGCAATGTTAAAGCAATATATTGCTTTTAATGGTTGATTTTGTAACACAACAGGTTAAATTCTTACATTCTATATTACATTTTGCCTCTCAATTACTCACAGCAACAAACACCCATAGGCCAACCAATATTTTAACAGTGTAGCTACATGTCACAAGGCATCAGCTCATAATCTATATTTGACATACTGATCAAATCATTTTTAGATAAACTGCAGATGTATAGCATCTTGGGATGTGAAAAATTTATATAATTACATTTTAGGTGATGTGGTTGTGTCCACATGCATGTTTAAAAACTAGGCCACTGTGGAGGTTGTATGAGGGCATTCACAAAGGATAGAGGGATGAAAACTATGTTGTTATCTCATATCTCCTCCCCAACGCCAAGACATGGATAGCCATTAAGATAGGCCTAGATCCAGCAGTTACAAAAACCCCTGTGTATTAACATCCTTTATTGTATTATAGCAAAGATGCTTATTGTGAAATCAATGTGAAATAGTACCAATTATAGAGTGGAGAAGAGGACAGTTAATTATAGCTCTCAATCCCAAATAACGTTGAGCCACAATGCTTTATGTACAGTGATATACTATGTTACATATGTTGTAGTGATACGACAGATAGACACCCTGTCTAACAGCGACATCTATTGGATATAAAATACAAGATGCCACGCAGCAAACATTTAGCTGGGAGGGGTTATAAATGCGCGTGTGTATGGGTGTGTTAATGTATTATATTTTATGGTTAATGGAAACCACATTTTCTGGTTTCAAAATGTCTGAGGTCTTCATATAGCCGTCTCAGGCTTTCAGAGGGATGTCGCCGACAGTCCCTGCCTCTGAATGCAGAAGAGCCATTTTCAGTTCATCATCTATTCTAGCTATAGCCTACCCAATAGTTAGAGAGAAAGTTGTCTCTATATTATTTGTAAATGCCATCCATAATCCACAAATAGCCTATTTCACGATTTACACATGAGATTTGCACAATCACAAAATGCCATAGGTGACTATGCTAATTTGACATTTTATGTATAGTATATATACAACTGTCTATTCGTAAATAGTTTAATGTAGCATAATTAAATTACAAAATATAAATGAAAAACTTGTCAGGCGACGACCATCACCTTCCGTTGCGATGTTCGCAATTAAAGCCTCCTCCATCCTGCCTCGCTAAGAAAACTACAGCCAATTAATATGACATGCTACTCTTCTGACTGGTTGATTGAACAACACTGCCACCTACTGGATGTCATCGTCAAAAATTTGCCGGATGCCGTCCCACCACAATCGGTGGGACGCACCTACCAGTATGTGATCCTTGTGGTCCCTTTAAACATACGTCCATATAACCTAATATGGCTTTAAAGTACATATAACTCATTAGCTCTTGCAAAATGATATTCCTTGTATCAAGAGCTCTGTCACAAAAGAAAAGCGGCTTTAACATTATTATAATGTACATTCAACAATTGTTATACTGTAAAATGTGGAAAAAGATATTTAAAAAATGAAATTTTCGCAATAAGAAAATAGGCTTGTTTGTTTAATTAACACATGGGGATGTTCATTTCACAGTTTATACAGATGCAAGTACTGTATGCTATTGATATTATAATGATTTCACAGTTAATATATAATCTGTTTGTGATATGGAGTAAAAGTTAGATATTTTTAGGAAATGCAATCAATGGGTTCTTGCTTGTTTGTTCGGGTTTAACCTACAGTTGCACAGTATAGCACTTGAAAGTGTATGGATCAGTGGCCATAAACGATGTTAACTGAATGTAGCCTAGTTTAGAGCTACCCCACAGATCAGATAGTAACATTAGGATAATCTATATCAAAACCTGTTACCATAAAACCTGTCTGAAATAAGACAAATTGCCTGTTGTGTAAATTATGTATAACAATAAGCAGGCATACAGTAGTTTAGCACAGTATAGGCCTACATTGTAGCCTTTAACAAACATCCTTTGCATTGCATTTATATCAAGGGAACCCTTGTTTAAGTCTAATAATTATAACACTACGTGAATACGATGATTAATTGATAACAGCAGCATGGGCTTTGTCGGCGCGATGTTGCTGACACAATAATGTTGGCATCACAACGCCAGTTAATGTTATAAAAATCAGACAAAGTTTCGACTGCATTAGTGAACTACAGCTTCAATATAAAAATGCCTAATATGCGGTGCTATTTGAGTGACGTCAGTCATACTGCCTCCAGCAGTAGGCCTACTGTGATTGTGGATTGCCTCATTTTATAAAATAATTTGCGATAATCTTATAATCGAGTCGGCAATTCATTTAATGGATCATCGTCATTAAGGCGTTGTACACATTGCCTACTACCTCCGTCAGACTGTCCCTATAGGTTGATAAAGCTCTAGCTTACCCCGCTTAAATATAGGCCAATCTCCTCCTGCTCACCCCGTCTCTCTTCGGCACACAGCTTCGGTTTCCCCGCTTCTCCAGCCTTGCAGTGGCCATGGATGGCAAACTTTCCTCTTTCAACTTCCACCTGTTGCAATATTGCTGCATATTCGCGTAGCCAGTACCTGCATGGTACTGTATATTAAGATAGGCCTACTGCAGCCCCTGCCGCAAACATGTCTTATATTTGCACATTTTGGCAGCCTCCGTCTATTGATTTGAATTTTTTTTGGCCAGCAAATTCTCAGCACCGCTTGTTTACATTTTGACACCCTCATCAGCGCAGCAGATTTTTGGAGTCTAATGAGAAACAGAGGGGGAGAGGTGGGGCCTAGTAAAAGACTTGATTGGGCCAACCTAGTGTCAGTATAAGAAATGAACCAATAGGCCGAAGTCTCTGTATTTGGGCTGGTCGTTGAGTTGTTTCACTCATTGTCTCTTATTGAAAATGTAACTATCTATGGTGGATGGGGGGGTCAGTTATTCCAGTATTTGTTTATTTATAACAGATAGTATTTGAAGCAAGCGGATAACGAGATGATTGCAGGTAAAACTTAAAATAGGCTACATTTAGATGTATATAATTTAGCAGATGCTTTCATCCACAGCACTATAACAATTAGCAGCCATTTGTCAACAGATGAACAGTCAATTGTAAGGAACGTGTTCTGTTTAAAATAATGACATTAATCAGGGCTAACACACATTACCAATAGGCTATACCATTCAATCCTTAAAGATACTGATAATGCTAATATCATAATAGCCTATATTGCTATATTTCTAATAACAGGAAAGATATTCTAACTATTAGACTATTGAAACATTGTTATTGGATGAGGTGTTAAAGTAGTGATTTACGACTAAGAAAACATATAGGCTAATTTGCTTGAAGACCATCTCTAGTCCCCGGTCCCGAACAAAATACAGGCGGCCTGCAGCTTCTGATATGTATCCATATGTATAGCAATGTTGATAGGATGATGTGAACTATATTTTTCCCCCATCATATTATTTGGGTCATACATAACTTACTGCATTACTATGTGACAATGTCCGCACATTCAGCAAGCTGAGACTAGCTTTGTTGGCCTTATATGTGCGTCACCAAGATCCCTATGACAGATGATTGGTTCAACCCGCGCATCGCCCCAGCCAAGTTTATACCACCAACATCGGGACAAGAGAGAGAGAGAGAGAGAGAGAGAGGGAGAGAGAGAGAGAGAGAGAGAGAGAGAGATTAAAAATTATGACTAGTTTTATTCAGCCCTGATGGTGGCTGGACACGGTTTGACTAGGCCTATATCTCTAACAGTGTTTGTCTAAAAGTGTCCATCAGCAAGAGTGCAGCTGTGCAGTTCTATCTTTAATGCCTATATCTAAAGCATGATGACGTGTGGTAAAATATTATACAACATAGCCTACAATATCGAGTTAACATTTCCACATTGACTATAGTTGTCATGTGTGATAAGTATAATCACCTTTTAATATACTGTAATGTCATGCAAGCTTTGATGAATAAAGTATCGCAGGTTAGAATCACATATAATAATAATAATAATAAAGGGAAGATCCAGTGAATTGTAAAGATGTGTGTACGTCCATCAAACTGGATGGGATGTTTTGCAGACAAATTAGACTGCAAATCTCGGCCACACCCCTCTGTTCTGTCTCACTAGCAAGACATCTCGTAACAACCTGCTTTTGAAATCAATAATGAACAATCATGAATAATAATACCATTTATACAATAATACAAATAATGCATGTATTTTAATATTAACTGATAGCATTTTACAGCAGCAGCTCAACCTGGTGCCATCTATGACGCTATGAAATATTTCCTTCCTCTGGTTCAAGCCAATGCTTGAATTAGAGCCTTCATATGAAGCCAGTCGTCACAAGAGAGGGTTTGGGAAAGCATGGAGAACACATTCAGTATCCTTGTTCTTGTGCCTGCTGTTCAAACTGTATTTTATACCTTCGACAGTAGAAACATATGTTCCATGGTCTCTATTCATATAATTTTATCTTCTCTTTTCATTCTTTTTGCTTGGTCCATGTCTAGACATATAACAGCATGAATGTATGGCTGTGCAGGATTAGGCTAAATGGCCTGCTATAGCGCATACTAGTGTATGTTCCATAGCTATAAATTCACGTGTGTCAAAATAGAATGGCACCCTATTTGCTACTCACCAGTAATAACATGGAGAAAGCGTAAATTCACACAAAAGCATTGTGTACCTCATACATTACAGGCTTTTCAATCAATCCTCTTTTTCAATAAATATTAATGAGGAATAATGTTGAATTCATCATTTAATGGAGGTTGAGTGATTGTACATTTGCATGTAAAAAGAACTCTTTACAAGAATATACCTTATTTATCGTGCATTTATCCTCTCCATGTACATCTGTAATTCAAGGTTTATATGCTTCCAATGAGTTTAGATGTTTCCAATCAGTTTTCAGTATAGCTAAAAAACAAACTCTTAAACATGACAATATAATCTAAACATTACCAAAACAATATTTTAACTATAGCTAAAGCAAGTTCGACACAAAACACATAACAAAAACGTAGGTTATTAAGATTGTCTATTATTGAGCGGTATCTGTCTGATAAGTATATATATATATATATTCTCTATATACATTTACTCCTTTCCAGACTGCCTCTCCCACCTTAGCCTTTTGTCCCTAAAGCATTCACCCTCCACACGCTATTTGTAGCTTGTTCCATTACCTCTCTCTTTATCAGGGTTTCTGATAGGGTTGAGCTCTGAGATTGATGCACTGTCAATCAAGTGGTTAGATGGCCAGGCAGGCACTGTGCTGCATTAGCTCTTCGGTCACTTCTTCTGGACACAGTAGAAGAAGCTGTTTGGAAGTTGTTTGGTGATATTTTTGATGATATAGTAGCATAATGTATTATGCATGCATTGTATTGTCAAAAGAGGAGGTGTTTATATTCCTTTAGTCAGTAAGTGTTCAAAATAACCAAAGTGTTTTTTCATATTAATCCAAATTTTAACCGCCCCCTCAGTCACTAAATCCTGGCGCCAGGACTATGTTCATTGCTTGCTGTCTTCATGGCTTTCCCTGGCATAGTCTTGACCAGTCCCAGGGTCGTGTGGGAGGGTGGGAATAATGACACCTTAGATGAAAAACACCTTAGAACCCTGCTGGTATGTTCTGTGTTAAAGGCTGTTCAAGACTAACTTGGGTAATTCCCATCTTCAAATGCATTGGAGGATGTTAAAAACAAAGTGTTGCCATTTTTGTCCTGCTTATTCGTGTATTTTTTTCTTGATGAAACACATTCAATTCCATAGTTATTAAAGTATACAATTACAAAGTTACAGACTCTCTAGTGAGTACGTAACTCTTGGTAGTGCCAGCTGCTTTCTCATACATAGAGATATAATTATTTGACTACAACGTGCTGTACTGTAGCTGAGTTAGCATTGTAGCGAGAGACCTCTCACACGGTTAATCTGGCTAGCTACAGTATGCTACAAGGCAGTATCTGCAATGTTTATGTAATAAATGACCTCAAAATACAGGCCCGAGCACTTCTTTGTTCCCTGTTGCCAGGGAGGTGGCCCAGATTGACCAGTTCCTTCAGGAGACAGCTGCGCGTGAAGCTAATGCTAAGGTGCGCCTGCAACAGTTCATCGAGGAGCTGCTGGACCGCGCTGACCGTGCAGAGAAACAGCTGCAGATCATCAGCAGCTGTGGCACTACACCAAATGGCAGCCTGGGCCGCTGTAGTCTTCAGGGGTCAAAGGGAAATGGATGCCAGGTAAGAGGGAAAAAGACAGTTGTAGGATAGTGTGCATTTGGTCATCACAATGAGTGAACACTAGACTAGCTATATAGGTGATAGATTGCCATATTGTTTTATTTTTACATGAAAAAAAAGAGTATTTCTGTTTATCTTCCGACTTCCTTGCAATTGCAACTTGCTTCCGATGACCAGTTTTACTCCCTTTAAGAAATACTTAAGAATTAGTTTATTCACATATCTCTTGTTGATTTTTTGTTTTTGTTTTGTTTGAGTTTTTTAATTGCTGTTTAGAACACTAAAACTAAACTGAATAGTTTTATATAAAATATGCAAAATGCTTACAACGACAGCACAACCAAAATCACTTGCTAAAGACTGTAAGATGATCTAATTAGATCTCTGCTGTATTCGATGGGAATGTTTTTTTACTGACCTATTACTGTTTCTTTTTTACTTTGCCAATCAGTCTGTATTTGGGGAAGCTCATGAACACCATGCACACAATACCTAACAGCAATAGGTGCATATTTACTGTGTTGTTACTGTTTTAATGGAATCAGCCATGTGACCAGAACTATTGTATATATACTGAAATATAATATAATATTACTTGAAATATGATTAAAGCCCATTTGTGAGTTATATATATTAGCATGTCAAACTGATATTTTTAAGGATTCTGAGTAACATTTCAGCTTCTGCTGTAACTGAGTAACTTTTGTATTTGAATGATACATAAGCACAAAGACCGAAACAGGAATAATTTCTTTATTGATGTTGTATTTATTCATGTGTGATGGTCATGACCAACATCTGCAGTTGATGTTGAATACGTCTAGCTATATTCCAGCGCAGTTATAGCCCAGGTCAACCCCTCTCTCACACCTACATTAGCATCAAAAGGAAAGTGTGAAACTCGCATAATGCTGCCACATGCTTCAGAATATAATATTTTAGCTCTTATAGCTGCTGAGTATACACAAAGGCTTACATATCCTGATTAAGTATTGACAAGAAATATATTCTGATGCACTTTGAATAGCTTAAATAGGCAATTTATTTAAGCCATGTATCTAACCATTTGCGTGAAACAGGTGGGCAGTTGCAGTGGGCAGACCTGTGTGCTGCCATGGAAACTAAATTCAAACCTTTTGAAAGTTGCCAAGATGATTCTGTAATAGACAGTCGAGCATAACTGTCTAACAGAGACTCTGGCTCCATTACATAACTGATAACTAGTCCATGTTTTCCTTAGAAACATCTGATTCAGCTAGTTCAGCCCCCATTTTGCCTATGGCAGAGTAATATAAATTGCTGTATTGGAATGACGAATCTTCATACTTGCTAGTTATGGCCAGCAACCGGTATTATTGGGTTTTATAAATAGTAACTGAATTGGTGTATTGCCATATTTTGTGTGAGCTAGATCTGACTGTGTTTAAGAACATTTTATTTTAGATGCTAAAACAAAATGTAAAAGCACTGTCCTAAATCAAATGTACAAAACGGTTTACAAGGATGACACAAGAAAGACAAGTTGTTTTGTTTTTATCTCGGCAGTATTCATTTATATGCTGTATGTGCGCACTATAACCGCACTGTAGACACCATGGATAATCAACATGACAACCACGGGGTCCTAGAGAAACACACAGCAACCTTGATAGATTGTTACACTCTCCCACAAGGCACTGCCCAGTGTTATTTGCTCACACCGCCCCACCCGGCAGATCTCATGTCTCTCCATTGTTCACAATGTCATTCACAGGGTCACCGTCATATCCTAGGAGACAGGTTTTTAGAAAGAGATACCACAGGGATGTGTTTGACAAGAGAAAGAGAAAGATGCCTGCTCTTGCTCTGTACATGGCAGGTGGTCATGCTGAATCTTACATAAGATAAAGGTGACCATACTTCACCTTTTGAATGCACATGAATTACCTTGATAGGAATAAACAAACGCCTTTATTTCTGTTTTTAATGCTCTAAGTCAGGGGTGGGCAATCCTGGTCCTGGAGGGCCGCTGCCCTGCATGTTTTATATTTCTCCCTGCTCCAACACACCTGATTCAAATGAATGGGTTGTTATCAGGCTTCTGCAGAGATTGATAACGACCAATTCATTTGAATCAGGTGTGTTGGAGCAGGGAGAAATATAAAACATGCAGGGCAGCGACCCTCCAGGACCAGGATTGCCCACCCCTGCTCTAAGTGATAGGTTGTGTGTGTGTGTGTGTGTGTGTGTGTGTGTGTGTGTGTGTGTGTGTGTGTGTTGCTCCTCTGCAGCACCTCACTGGTCTGCACAACATCCCTTCCAGCTGGCATTAGTTGAATCACACTCTCTCTTTCTCACACACACACACACACACACACACACACACACACATACACACACACACACACACACACACACACACACACATCAAACAACACAATTGAATGCACAGCTTGCATTCAGTGTTGTTTGAGAATGTGGCTATAGGAGAACAAAGAAGGAAACAATCAGAGGTTGGTAGCCAGACAGTTTAAAATCAAGGCATTAAAATGTAGTGTCTTTCAGCTTGAGCTATGGCTCAGATATCCTGCCACCTGATTGTGTAGAGATAATTATTTTATGCACATTCATTTATTATTTTTTTATCAGAAAAGTGGTTTACAAGCCAACCAACCAACCAACCAACCAACCAACCGTATTGCTCCAGCCTCAAGACAATACCCACTGGAGATGTGCGTCAACTCTCCATTTTGCAATGCCTGTAGATTTGCTATAAGCACATTGCAAGTTGCACATTAGGCCAATTACATTTTTCCTGTTAACACCATCGAACAATATGGTTAACACATGCTATTTAAACAACATTGGCGCTGGTTGGGAAAATGACAACTGCGTCGGTCTGAAACTAGCAAAGACACTTCCGTACGCGCTTTGCTACAGGTGTAAGATAGGGCCCACTGTGTTCAGTTCACTATGATACAATTTGTTTAATTTCTTTCTGTATGTCTCTCCAGAGAAACTCCAGCATCTCTGGGAGCACCAGGGGTGTGTACCAGGTCTCCGACCGGCGTTCCTCTCCCAGCACAGGGTGAGTGAGCGCACCCAAAATCAGCCATGCTCTAGAGGAGGCTGTAGATACATGTACTGTATCTTGTGGAGGTGTTTTTGTAGTTCCGTGGGACACTGTCAATTTGTTACACGCACTATTATTTTATACATACAGTTTAAAGTTACAGGGACAGTGCACATTAGTAGACATTTCTGTAAATATGCCAATTGTAGCAGTCCCATGGCAGGTGAAATGGCAGTTACAAAAGACACATAAAATAAATGTGAAAAAAAGAACAGCAATACTGTAGCAGAGCACATTTCATAAAAACAAATGAATAATAACGTTCATAAAGATGTTTTGTAACATGGAGAAAAATGCATAAAACATTAAAAAGCATGCTTTAGGTTATGTGAGTAAGTAATATAGTTGATACACAATTAATTATAAATTATCTTATGATTTTAAATTAATCTTAAAGGCAGTTAGTCATTCTCGAGAACTCTTACTAACTTCAAACAAAGTTACAAACTCCCTCAGATGCTCCACCCCATACGGTATTGTTGTTGTTGTTGTTGTTGTTGTTGTTGTTGTTGTGAGTGGTGTTTGCTACTTTGTTTATGTTACTATTTAAGTAGTCAGGGCTGTATAGAATTTCAAATTATTTTTTTCACCACACAGAGAATGGCCAGGAGATACTTGGTGAATTTGACAAAAAGTGTAGCTGATAATACCTTTAAATGAACGATGACTGATGTGTTGATATTTTAAAAAATTTAAATTTTTACGATGTTAGGACTATCAATTTAAACAATTAGTCATAGTCACCGACCAAAAAGAAGTGGGGCATATTTTCAATGCACCTGTAATCTTCCTTTCTTATGGAGCCATATACAGTATAATCCCATGTGCTACAGTATATTCCGTCCATGTGTGGTTGTTTTATGTATAGGCAGAGGACAGGTTGCTGGATGTGCAAGTTGGTGGTTCTTTGCTTGAAATTCCTATTTAGTTGATGTTAACTGTTTAGTGAGTGTCTGGAGATGACATCAGATCCTTTTCTCAGGTCTTACCCAGTGAATCACACATAGCACTTGCTACAGATCAAGAAGCCTTCTGTCTCTGCTTATTAATACTCATCGCTCCAAAATGCTGTTGGTGATGCTCTTCTCAATGACGGATGTATAGATGCTCATCTTTAATATGAACTTATTGACGTAAGGTTAATTTTATTATGGAACAGTCACTATTTTTTATACCCACATTATTAACCAAAATGAATCTGTTATGTAAGTATTCCCATTACTAGTACATTACTAAACAATCATTCATCATTCATTGGCCCAGTGCAAAACTAATTAGTAATACTGCAGAAAACAACGTAAAACACGAATTACTGAATGTGCAGCTCGTAATATTCTGGAGTAGCTTTGTATTATATCTTTGTTGTGATTACTGTATCATTATCAGTTCTTATCAGTGTGTCTGCTTTACAAAATACCCGTCTTCAATCACAAGAAGTACATTTATGAAGATGGAACCTGCGCCAGGAATGCAGAACCTATGAGACAGTTAACTTGTGCTAACCATTGAACAAGGTTTATATAATTTTTAAAAAGTAATTCCCATACTGCTTGTTTTCATAATGTTGGGTGGTACATGGTGGGATTCTGGGAAGGAGAATAAGACAGCAGGAAGTTACTGTAAGACGACCTACTTTTCATGAGGTCGATCTTTCTTACTACTCATCACTGTTTGAGAGTGAAGTGAAATAGGCCTACTGTAGCAATATGCCCAAAAGCCATATTTAATTTTGCAGCCATTCTTTTCCATTTTATTACTGTTCTGAAATTCAGCTCCCTCCTGTCTGTAACACCTATTTCCAGCTCATCTTTGAGAGACTCAGTGATTACGCTGCTACTGGAGCAACATGTTTTCCTTTTATGAACTGATAACATATTCAGACATTTAGACTTAAGACGATCTTCAGATAGCCTTAAGTCAAAATGTCTGAATGGGTGACCAATCTAGATATTATTTTGGAAAGGAATACAATTTTTGATTAATTTACCAAAGAATTAGTTATACAGTAAAGATGCAAGATTTTAAGTTATTTCTTGATAGTTATGCGTAACTGTGCCAAGTTTTAAGCATGCCATGTTTAAGAGTACACCACCTTTTCTTTGTCATTCTGACAAAATGTCTCAGGGAAGAATTATTTTGTGTTTAATGGATATTAGGCAATATCTAAATATCCATAAAATTATCTTTGAGATGACTCGCATGATACTAAAATCATTCACACGGTAAAGGGTTCTATCCCTGACATGAACCTACCTGTAAGTATCCTTGAGCAAGTTGTTCAACCCATCACCTCATCTTATAAATTATGTCCAGTATAATTGTTTTTTACTTTCTTGTACTTGTACGCTATACTCTAGGTTGGTTTGGCCAATGTGCCTTCTAAATCAGTGGTTTTCAAAGTCATGGTTGGTTGCGGGACATTGGGTTTATTTTTCATTATTTTTCATTATTTAGTTTAATTGTCTTAAATATACAATGTGCATACATGCAACCCCATATTTCAGATCAGACAATAGCTGGAAAACCAGCAAGCAAGGGGTGGGTGGTCACATTATGTAAATATAATATTATTTAATTATATTCATTATTAATTATATTTAAGTATTTCATGGCTTGTGACCTCTGCACATAAATTTGTTTATGAGGGCGACAGTGGTGCAGTGGGTAGAGCGGGGTGACAGGTGATCCAGAAGTCGCTGGTTCCATTCTGGCTAACTCCTCACCAAGTGTCGAGGTGTTCTTGAGCAAGACACCTAACCCTAACGGCTCCCGGTGGTTGATTGTACCTTGCGTGGCAGCAATCACCATCGGTGTATGAATGTGTGAATGAGTGGGTGAAGGTGAGGCTATATAAATGCAGTCCGTTTACCATGAGTGTTGCAGCAAGTGTCTCCAAAGTATAGCTAAACACCTACTTGGTTACAATCAATGGCTGCTGTCAAGCAGCACAAACTGCTCCTTTACTGTGGTGTTTCTGCAGCGCGTCGGGGCGGGTCAAGTCTGTGTCGCAGGGCTCTGGGGGCTACGACAGCGACAGCGTGGAGATGCACCCCATGGAAGAGTGCCCCGACTCCCAGTACTACCACGTGCAGTCCCGTCTGGGTGAGGGGGGTTACGAGCGCTCACCGGGGGGTGCAGCACGAAGCTGGGGGCTCCGCAAGCAGGCCATCCAGAACTGGCAGCGAAGGCCGTACCGGAACAGCACGGAGGGCGACGAAGGGGATGTGTCGGACGTGGGCTCCAGGACCACCGAGTCTGAGGTGGACATGTGGGAGCAGGAGAGGAGGGCCGTGGCTGAGGTGCAGCAGTGTGCTGCACCTCAGCCCCACCACAGCAGAGCCATGTACCGCCCCAGCACAGGTAGGACCATGTATCACCCAACACAGGTAGAGCCATGTACCACCCAACACACCATGTACCGCCCAACACAGGTAGGACCATGTACCACGCAGCACAGGTAGGACCATGT
>JAODUE010038576.1:0-19967 GCA_027564755.1 Amblyopsis hoosieri
AGGTTTAATTCATTTAAACTGTAGTCTGAATGCTTTAGCAATGATGGATTTTCCAATCCAAGTTGGACTGAACTTTTTATTGAATAAAATATTTTGCATATTTACTGCTCTGGCATTTTAAATAGGGTTGTGAAGACACAAAGGGCATAATTTAATATGGATAAATATATAACCTTCCTTCACGATACAGTAGTTATGAGCAGAGCCGGCCCAAGCCTTAATGGGGCCCTGAGCAGAATTTAATTTGGGGGCCCCCCAACACCTCTGCACCGCCAATAAAATTCACTTTTATCGATGCTTGATCATTCGCACACCAGCTGTAAATCTAACACACCCATTATTAATGTAAGGGTTGCCACTCTAAGTCAAATGTAAAATTACCTGACTTTTCCTTAACTTTCAGTTTGATGTCCGTGTATAGGCAGAATGACAACAATAAAAATCTGAATATTAATTGGATAATGCTGAGGTCAAAAATACAGACGTGCTCTACTCTTCTGTCCTCTTCTGTGTCTTTTGTTTGGGCAAGTAACCTTATCCTCAAGCACCTAAGTTCCCTGATATTGCCTGACTTGACCCAAAACATTACAAGATTCCTTGAATTTCCATGCCTGGAATATACTTTATTACAATTCCATGATATTCTAGAATTTCAATGACTAGTGGGAACCCTGTAATAGTATTATTTATAGTTAGATGGATTGCTAACATCATACCAGTGTCAGCTTATGGTTATGGTTATGTTTTTTTCATCTAAAAAGGTAACAAACTCACAATAGTAATCTAAAGCTAATTTTCAAAGTGGTAACAGCACAAAGTGTTATAGCCTACATAGTGTACTGAAAAATAATGTGAACCAGTAGACTACTGTACAGTAATACTGTAATTTGTCATGCAACCATACCGTTACCTTGCTAGTAATTTTATATTTTCTTTTTAAACGTATCTGCCTCAAAGTCAATTTTTGTGGCATTGCTTTTTAAACATGAATGTGAGCAGTCGCAGTCTTTGAAAGAATAACATATAAAAAAAAAGAGGGGGCTTCCTGGTTGCCACGTGGCCCTAAGCACTCGCTTAGTTCGCTTATGCGTCGGGCCGGCCATGGTTATGAGTATCTGTTCTGTTTTGGTTCAAATTATTCAGTACAGGTGGATTCCATTTTAATTTCAATATAGAAACATATGTTGATCCTGAAGTCCACCCACTTGGTTGAATGAATATGCATGTGCATGCTTGTGTATGTGTGAGTCTGTCAGACCTGAGACCGCACAGCTTTTGATTATTATCCAAATGCAATGATGATCATTAATCTTAACTGAGAGACTGTGTTACATGACAAAACATTACTCCATACATACTGTGAACCTTTTATAATACTTTATATTTAATGACACCGTATATTACACACTACAGTACCATGTGAAGGAAATGACCTCACTATAGAACTGTGATGTGGATAACATTGGTACAGAAAAGCCCATCTGAACTATTCTATGTTGTACAGGCCTGAGGCTAGAGGAATTACATGAAATGGAATATGTGTATGAAGGTCATAGGAACGTGAGAAAAAAAAAATTCAAGCGAAAGCTCTTGTATTCAATGAAGGCACTATGGTTGTCCTGAAGCTGCTTTATGGAGATCAGAGGGAATCAATAAATGGACACAGCGGGTCAGAATGTAATTTACATTTTTCCCCAATTTAATCTGGAGAATAAAAAACACTATTTCTTTATCTAGCAAGGAGAGTGAGCCCACAACATAAGACAGCATCAATGTTGGATTTCCATAAAACTTAAGACAGCCTTTGTGTAGTAAGACAAAGGTTGATTGATTGCCTCTAAATTTATGTCGTCACTGGTACAAGTATTCCGGGCGATATCTCAGGTAACCTTCGCTAGGCTGCGAGCTACAATAAACACTTGTCACGCGAGACAGAAATAATGAAGTGCCCTTTGCAGCAATAAGATTCCCCCAGAATCGTATATTTGCAACTTCTGCATGAGCCACATTCAAACACATGATGAGATAGTCACACCCCCCACCATGCTTACTGGCAAAAGTGTGTTCTACATGGGCAGTGTTCATGTAGCTCAATTCAGTTTCTCATGATGTTGACTCTAAATCTGCTGTACTGTGATGGTCGTCTATGCTAATACTATGCATATGGAGACATGTATCCCAGTCCCTGCCAATTTGTCATTTGAGACTTGACCTCGTCTGCTGATATTTTCAATTCTTTCCTAAACTGAACTCAAGCATACCATTACCACTTACCATCCTACCAGACTCTGCACTTTAAAGGGCTTGACTTTGCCATATTACCCTCTGCAAGTTCCCTTGTTGGTAATAAGAAGAGTCCAATTGTATCTTCTGACCTCTGAATGGGAGGTTGGGGAGAAGAACTTGCCCCCCATAGCTCTTTTGTTCTCGCCAAAGGGAAATGGAGAGAAAAGTTTGTCAGAAGTCCAGTCACTTTTTCCTGCAAATTGGTTGGACACCCAGCCTGCCTGTCTGCCTCTATATGAAGTCAAGAAGTAACAAATGTACAGTGAATTTCATAGCAATGTCTGATCATCTTTACAACTACAATCTCTGACAGACAGAGCTGGGATGATAAATCAATAAATTGTGAACAGATGTAGAAATGGATTTCAGAATTTAAACAACACAAAACAGGCCACGAGGCCATTGACAGAAAACAGGGCTAGCCTACATTATTAGCATCTGATTGTGAGTAATGTGTGGATCAACATGCACGAATAAAGCTATTTTTACACTATTTTGTAATTGTCCACCAAATGTAAAGCATTAGGCCTGAATATGAATTAATGGGTATCTTTATATATTTTAGTGTGACGATTGAATAACAGCGATGTGGCGTCCGGGATGCTCCACAATGGGAGCGAATATGTTCCCATGGTCCTTCACTATATTTCCAGGGTCCAAAGTTCTAATCCTATGTTTCCAAGGTCCTACTGTATGGGTCATACAGTATGTTCCTGTTCAATATTCTGTTAACACACATTAACTGTGCTATTAATTTGAAATCAAATAGTTATACACAGTTATAACTAGGTCATTCTTGTACCAATTTCCTGGCCAAGACATGGCAACAATTTATGGCACTGTGATTGCCTGATCTGACATGGTTTCCTAAAATAACTAATATAGTATGATCCCGGCATATGAGTGACAATACAAAAGACCTTAATAAAATAAAATCTCATTCTTTCTGCAATCCACTCCACACTCTCTTCCAATCTTTTTAAGTCTTAATTAAATACATAAAGATACGCATTGCCCGTCTATGAAGTATAAATGTAATGTGTTTATTGTGCAGTATGTGAACATGTGCTCTGTGCTTAAATACGTTGCTTTGGAAGGTATAAAAAGGTCTAAACAATAAATGTCATATGCATAACGAGTTAAATGTGAAGTGTGTTTGTCTGCTGGAGCTGAGCTGCCCTTGAAGCTTTTGGAGGCCTCCAATTAGTTTTGGTTTTTCACCTCTACAACTGAGAGCTACTCTGCTAAAAGCAAGCGGTTTAAGTTCATTAATTATGTGTAGTCTGAAGCTGCATGTCTACAGACTGAGTCCCCTGTAGCTCATTAAATGTCAGTTGAGAAACACACCATGGTCTTGAACGTTTTACTTTTGTAGACTCTCAAAAACCTTATAGGCCTACTAAATGCAGTATTGCCATCTGTATATATATATAGAACCAAATATCTTTAGAAAATTTGGCTCTGTAGCAATATGAGTGGCACTCATGGCCAATATTAAGAAATAATTCCATATCAAGTAAATACATTGTCAAAGATTTCTTAAGCTTCTGCAAAAATATGTACAATCTCTCCAGAAGCAGTAGAAAAAACACATTTTAATAATTTAATACCGTAGTAACCTTTGACACTGACGTTCAGCTTAGAAGCCTGTGGCTATGGTGAGGACAGTGAATACTAAATATTGTGTGCATGCTGTTAATATATCTATAATACACATTTGTATGTTCCAATTATATTATTAAATATGTATGTATTATATCCTCCCTAAGGTACATCATTTGTATCTCCTTGCAGCAAGAACATGATGGATATTGTCTGACTTTTAATATCATTACACATTTTAACAATAGTCCTAATCAATTTCTGACCTGTAAATGTTCAAGGACAAGGTAAAGGTTACATATTTATATTTGTTTATTTTGATCAGTGTCAAAATACCCATTAAAATCAAGATTTTCATTCCAAATTATAGTAATTGTTACAATAGTAATAGTAATAGTTACAATAGTAGGCAACATGTTTTGTACTACGCTTTGATTCACAATGTATTTCGACGAGAGTACGCCACTGTGGAGGACCACGGGGAGATCCTGTTTTGATTTTAGCTAGAAGTTAGCAAGAATGACTGACCATACCTTTTAAAGAAATGGGATGTGTAAGCTAGTAGCCTACCGCATGCTTGCAAACATGTTTCACAACAAAAACGCTACATTAATCAAAAATTGAAGATGTCTTTGCTTATTGATAACTGTGTGCTCCCATGCCACCACATTGCTGTGACGTCATGTGTGTTTGTGTCAGAGAATTCAGGCCAGAAAAATCTTACCCGAGTTTCTGACTTGCAATTCTGACTTGAATGACCTTTTCATTGCACTTTTCCATATTGGAGATAGCTTTGTTCCAAATTCCGAGTACAATGAATTGCACCATGAGTTTAAGTGCCCAAGGTCAAGGGTAATTAACTAAAATGTGTGCAGGTGTTCGGCAAGGCGAGAACAAAAACTACATCTCAGGGAATGCTGGCTAGAGGCATGACTGACATCTTAAAATGTATACAATTGTATTTGTAAACACTATGAATACACTGTGAAACAGAAATCAATCAGAAGTGACTGACAAAGTACAAATGTGAATAATAGCATGGAGTGCCTTTGAGAACTAATGGTAAAAGTATGCCCGTGGGTCAAAATGACCCTGCTTGGTAGGAAGGGAACTAGATGTCCTCAGCCTCTGGCAGGGGCTAATCCAAAGTAGTTTTAGTCCATCAAAAGCTTGTCACGACGTCCTGAAGAATTGGTAAATGTTATCTGAAAATGTCAACACAAATGACAGAATAGTGCTAACAACTCTGACTTATACACATACAACAGACACACTGCCTGTACCATACTGTTGCTGATGCTGATGCAAATGTTTTATCAGCATTTTATTTTGCACACCGAAACACACATACGCACACACTATAAAACATTCACACTCAACACTACTAAGCACCAAACCCCCCCTCTTCCATTCCCTCCAGCCACACTAACATTCACTTACTGTAGTGCAGCCGAAGAGGCCGACACGAAAGATACTTACATAAACAGTTTAATAAAACTCCGGGCAGCGGGAGCGTGTGGGAGCGGCCGGCACCACCCCACCGCGGGACGTCGGCGTGACACTTACACAAACATATTGAAACATAAACGTCAAATATGGTTTCATATACAGTACCTTACTGTACAAACACACTCTAGCAGAGCTACTGTACAGTATGCTTTCAGATAGAGTTGGTGTAGAGGCAGGCAAAGTCTCTTAAGGGCTAGACTTTAGAAACAAACAGTGCACTCTCTCTGGGGCAAAAGTCTGAGTTAATTACTAGGAACTATTTGGGCCTCATGTACGTACGTTAGCGAGCGCACCGTAAAGTGAGCGCAGCCAGAATGCAGATCGCATTTTTCGTTGGATGTACTAAACTTGTAACCTGACATGCCAGAGGAAATGTTGTCACAAGTCCATCTGGGGAGGCGTACATTGAAACTGTTTGTGAATGGCTGTGATTTCAAAACAATACTTGCTAGTTTATTGGATGAATAATCTGGTCGTTTTCGCTGTCGGCACCATGGTCGGCCATAGGCCGGCACACCTAAACCACGTCCGTATAGCTATAAACACGAAAATGATTGGTAAGTTCAGTTGCTACTCGGACACATTAAAAATGATTTCGAGGCTTTCCAGACTGATTCTCACGGCAAAATTAAACTGAAGCTCGCGAGATCAGGATGGTATCGCGAGGCAACTGAACTTGCGGCTGATCACGTAATCTGCGCTTGGCACCGCACTCTAAACTTGCCGTTAACATGGCGAGTAGTCTGGTCTATGTTGCAGCCATATCCGTAAATTGCGGCGCCCGAAAGCAATGGAACAGCAGATTCAAAGATGACAAGTTTAATGATTATAAAGTAGGCTAGACCTATTTATAAATAACCTACTTGTCAATATGTATTGTCAAACCTAGAGATAAAGGGCATAATTCTACCCCAAAAATAATAATTTTTGGGTGACTATAACATTTAAATAAAAGTTTATTTATATATTTATTTTAACAACACACAAAAGGAAATCCTTCAGCACATCTCTCCATGGCCTGTGTCTTCATCTTGCTCGAGATTGACCTTGCCGTTGTTTTCTTCTCCTGTTCAAAGAAATGTGCTAACTGGGATAACACCTGCTTTTCAGAGGCGGATCATTTTCACCTCAAAAACCAGCTTGCACTTTGCAACGCAGTTTTCATACAGTACATTCAACGGAATAGGTAACTCTGTCCCATATTTTTGCATGACACACCCAATCTCCGCTTGACCCTCCCATGAATGCATTATGCATGAATAGGAAAGCGCAACATGCGATCCTGTGTTTTTTCAGCAGGCAGAATAGTGTTTTAACCATGTGCGTGCTGTTCGTACATACAGTATTTTCTGTATATGCACAAGTAAAGTAGTAGGAAAGTAGTCAACTAAATGTATACAGTAGGCATTGTATTTTAACTACTGTAACACTATATTGTAAGTAAACGACTGTTGGACCCCATGGAACTGTACAGTACTGTATATTGGCTACAAAAAGAAAAAAAAATAGAAATAAAGAAAACGACAACAAACATGTATTACAAAGAAAAAAAATACATTAATGAAAAATGCAATTTGCCTGATACATTTCAACAGAAAGGCAAAGGATTAATTCAGCATTTCCATACTATTACTGGGTGAAAACAAGGCCTGACCACTGGACCAGTGGTTGACTACCACTGCTGGACTTATTGTCCGTTATGCTACACCATAACGCATTCTGGGTTAAAACAGTTAAGCCATTGAGGCCTTGGCAGATTTCCCAGATGAAAACAAGGCCTTGGAAAGACTTCCAGTATTAAAAAGTGAGAGGTCTTACTCTGATAACCACGAAATGTTGTTCTCCCGTGACAAAAGCCTTTCTCTTTTTACAAGAGATGCCCTGCACCTCTGTGAAAGGATGAATGCTTTGGCTTACAAAAGCAAAGTTGTTTACTCATAGTAGTCCATACAGTACTTCAGATGGAGAAAAAAATAGGGCGAAGGCCATCTTTGCCACATCTCTAATAAAAAGTTGTGGGGAGCATAGAGAGTGGAGGCCAGGAAGGAAGAGAACATTTTACCGTTCCGTAAAGCTGCATGCTGCGGCTGTGAGGAGAGGAATATCTTTTCAGAATGACAATTGCATATTTTTCAGGATGTCTCTCTTGCCCTCATCACGTCTGGGTCTATGTTACACCCCCTTTTCTTTCAGGATCTTCAACCAGTTATATTGAATACTGACACCGATAATGGCCTAGATGTCTTACAATGGCAGAATTTTAAGGATATGTTCAGGTCATACTGTATGTGTGGGCGGCCAAGTAAGTATAGCATTGTACATGGTTACATTTTTATTAGGCATGCATTTCTCCTAGAGGAATACAGCACACTGAATCACAAAAGTGTGGCTGATGCTCAAGAAATCTGAATAAGATGTGAATCTTCTCATGAGACAAAAAGCAAACGGCACAAATGCAGACAATGTGCGTTTGTCACTTTGGCATGATGGCACATGTGACATGTGGTCACATGATTACCAATGAGTCTCTAAACAGTAGCTCATTGTAGCTCCAGAAACAGTAGCAGTAGCAGTATGTAGCCTACTGCGATGGTATTTGTTTACAATTATTTATCATCTTTTATCCTTTCTCACACTCCTTTCTATACACTTTTGTGTATAGTACAGTATGGGCATGCATGTTTCTCTTGAGAATTGTCTTTTTTCTGTGCTTCCCTGGTTGTATATGTCTTGTGAGGACCTTGCTGCCATGACACCACATCCGAGATACACATCATTCCAAATACTGCAGCTGGTGCCCATAGTGGCCAGTAAAAAACCTAGGAAGCCCTCCATTTTGTGCTATGTTTGCTCTCTCACCATGGACTCGATGCTTTCTTCATATTAACGTCAGATTAATGTCACCGTTTGGGGGGTAAAATGGGGCCAAAATCATTATTGTTACCTTTATTCCATGGGCAGTCTGTTCCGTACTCCAGTTTGTATACTGAAATAAGGTTAATCCAGCAAAACAAAGATGTTGTTTGGGTTAGAAACACCAACGGTCCATGCCCCCTCCTGCACATGAGTGGCTCAAACTACTCTTCTCTTCTCCATCACATCACATCATTCTCTTGTCCTAACCTTCATTCTCACATTAGCACAATACACAATACATATCATTGTTAAATGTGCTAATGTGAGGCTGTTGGTATGCTAACACACTATTAGAGGAATGGGGGGGGGGGTGAAAGGTGGCTGGCTGAGAAACAGGTGGAGGTGGCCTTTTGTGAGCAGGCGGATTGTCCAGAACTGGCCAGCGCTAATTACAGGTGTGCAGCAGAGAGAGAGAGAGAGAGAGAGAGAGAGAGAGAGAGAGAGAGAGTTTGACGGGTCAACTGCTGAACTCTAACGGTTGACACAATCATTAGCGTGCACGCACACACGCACACGCGTACACACACACGCACACACAACTGTACACAGAGAAAAAAAACTATTATTTTTTTATTTTTTGTGTGCTACTATAAAAATATCACTTTTAACTATATGGCTACATGGGAAGACAATTTTACACTGTAGGCTACAGTACAATAAAGAACAGAACGGCTTACGTCATATAGTATAGTAAAACATATATTACATGCAAAATATATTACAACTTGACTGGCTTTTCATGAATAGAACATAACTAGTACTTGCTGGATTTGCAGAAAACGGACCATACCCCTCTTATTACTGTAATACAGTATTCATTGAATAGAATGAACGGGACACTTCATAATAACGCCCCCATAGAGTCTTCCCAGTGGGACTCATCTTGGAGTGTGAACCCAAAATATGACTCTGTGTATGACTACACCTCACAGGGTCCATATGTCCTGTGGCTAACTGTTCCCAAACAGTACAGCGGCACAATTTAGTTATTCTCCTGCTTTTATGCTAACTGACTAAAGCAGAGGCTTCTGTCATGGATCAGGGTTGCCCCCCCCTTTATCACAGTGGGTCAGCCCTTCCAGAAAATAAAAACACAATGCTAATGTGGGGTGTTTTTTTTAACAAACACACACACACGTTACAGAACGGCAACTGGAAAAGGTCCACATGAGTCAATAGGCAAACCTAACGCTTGGCCTGTGGAAGCTACGGGAGCGTGCTCGCACTGGAGGATGTAATGCCGTCCCTAGTGTCTATTCAGCTGGGGCAGAGTCTCTCCATTCCCCGCCACCCCTTTCTCCCGACAGACTGATATTGTTTAAAGGCTGCCCCAGGCAAGGCCAGTTTACAAATATCCAACTTGACAGGCGAGCCAAGAGGAAACAAGACCAATGACCCACGTGGAAAATGTTCCAATGCAAAGACTGGGTAAATTTATATTCTCTAGTGTGCTTTTTGTCTTTTTCACATACTGTAAGCTTTTCCCCCCACATTATTTTGATGGAGAATGTGTATTGTCATATTGTTTGTATCCTCACATTTTTCCTACACACATCGTTATAGATTTTATATACAGTATATACTGTATATATTTCAGGACATTTAACATTTTTATTATTTTCAATTCTATTCTGATCTTAGATGCTACTGTGATTCAGTTCAAGATGACAGTATCAGCTAGTGTTGAAAAAATATTTTTAATATAACCACTCCAAAGGGATTTCCACACCACCTTTAAAAGATGCGATGCTTTGTGAAAATTGACAGTACCAACAAAAGTAACTATATTGCGAGCCAGATCTGCGTCTAAGGCTCTTAACATCAAATGGTTCTGGCTTCAACACAGTCATCAACAGCCAACACAGAAAGATGTTTTGTAAGTAATTAACTTCCTTTGAAAAGACCAGTGTTTAATCTCATGAATAGCATTTTCAAAAGTGCTATAATTTCAGTGATAGCAGGGCTTACAAAAATATAGCATACAATCATGTAATTTTAACATTTACTAATCTATTTCTAATGTTTCTTACTGAACTTGATAACTTTGGGACAACAGAACACAATCTTCCTACCTTAATAACCAAAGAAAACAATGGAGCTACAATATAAATGCTTCCCTAGGGGTCTCTTATTTCTCCAGACTCTCAACAACCACAGAGTTCATCCACAATGGGTGCATTTAATTAATTCCCCTGGTGCACCTGCTGCCTATGTGACCATCTTTGCTGCTCACAGCTAGTCTTTCTAAAGTGATGTCTCTTTATTTTATTGCTGGGGTGGAACCCCTATCAGGTAGACAGCTTCTATGAGATTGGTTGGAAACAGCATGACAGTTTATCATTTTACTTTTAATAAGGGACAGGTTCAGTAAGAGAGACATTGCAGGTTAATAGCGCACTCATTCATTAGGATGCACAATTATTGCTGCTTTCTGAGCTTATAGTAATTAATTGGATTTCGCCTTTGCCTTTATGACCTGTCTACAGACGTTTTTATTTGGGTTCGAAGCTCCAGACATTGCAGTCAATGTTCCAGTAATTTACGTGCTCTGTCACTGTGGTAAGTGGCTATATTTCCTGCACGCAAACACCTATCTCATTAGTGCGGTATACACACAGGTTGCCGAGACATCTGAAGGAATCCAAAATGATTTTATACTTCTTTGAAGTATCGCGGAATCATAAAATTAATTTTAATTAATACTTTAAAAAGGTGTTGACTTCATGTGAGATTCGTTATAATAAGATTAGGACAGAGGCTGTATTAATTATACTATACAACATTCTTGGTGTAATGCCTATAACAAAACCTGTACAGTTCAGCTCTGCAGGGACACTGAAGCAGCATACCAAAGAGTTAGGAGTCCAGTTTTACATTACTTTCCATATTTCCCCTAGGGTTCAGCATAACTGGGAGGCAGCATATGTGAGGTTTATGGGGAAGATTATGTGTAATGGCCCTGTCGTTGTTGCCCCCCAAGGCTAGATCTCAGAACACCCTCCATCCCCTGTACACCTGACATTTACTCATGACTTATATCAGGACTGGGCCTAGATTTTTAGGCAGGCTCACATTAACACATAATATGAAAATGTCTCTCTTGTATACTAGAAGTGTTTTTGTTCAACCTGCAGAGTGAAAAAAGAATAATAACTATATATATTCAAGTGATTTAATAGCATAAAATCACCCCCTGGAAATGTAAATCACTGCAGGTCATAATATACCAAAGTAGCCTTCTAGACGACATGTTCCACAGAACGAATACAGAGCAGTTGCTGTTTTCTGGTGTCTGTCGATGGCATCATTGTTTGCATACAAAGAGTGAGGCGCAGAAGAGATAAACGGCAGTTAAATTACACTGTATATACCCTGCAGTCAACACAGCTGTAGCAGTCAAACTAAACTCTTGGTTTAACTTATCACAATACATTTTGCATGACCACAGATGCATTGTGGCACCCTGAATATGAATGTGAGCAGTCGGGTGACAGCTGATGCAGATGTACACATTTGCACTGGAATGTGTAAAGTCTGATGTTATGTATTTGACTAATTGTCAGCGTTCTGTCAAAGAGTCAGATGCAGGGAGAAACGTAATGTTTATTAAGTTGGCACATAGAGCCAAAGTCCTTCTTTAAGGGTTCAGTCCAAAATACAATAACGGCTACTTTGTTAATCTTATTGGTGTACAATTAAATATATATACAACTAAAACAAAGTTAATTTAGTTCAATTTTTACAGTACACATTATTTAATTATTAATCATAAAATGTAAATAATATTGGATTGTTATTTACAGCAATGTACTGTCGCTCATACTGGCATAATTATATCAATACAGTAAACATGTGACAGGTGCATATTGTAGAATAGCTTTTATAGCTGTAATTAATGCCATTCCAGGTATTAAAATGTATTTATTTGAATGTTAATGGGTGGTGGGCGGTGTGGAGCAAAAATAATTCACTTTAAGCATACATTTCTTTCTTAATACTTCGCAATGGATTATTTCAAATGGTAAAAATACCAACATTTCTGAAATGGTACTGAGAGAGGCTACACCCTATTGCATAATTGATTATAAAAAGGTAAATAATGCAATATGACCTGTCACACCTGAAGAGAACATGCATAAACAACAAGACAGTATGTGAGTGAATCTTTAGACCGCTAAACCTGGCCAGTATTTCAAACAACAAAGTTGCTGTGCCAATGCACACCTAAGTGGGCGTGTTCTATCAGATCTGCCACATAACTATGTAAATGACTCATATATATTCAGATTGTTACAAAACCCAGCAGGCTACATGTTCATAACAGTATGACGACTCAGCATATACTGCACAAGCACTTTCAATAATGATGGTCATATATTTATAACTCCTGACCTGTTCGACCCAGTTTTGAAATCTGGTGCACTAGCCTGTGGATTTTATTGTGGCTCAGCTTTAAAGTATTGTTCAGTTATAAATGTGCTTCATGCCCACCTTTTGCAAGCAACCACTCCTGCCCGAGTGTCATTCTAGTTATGCTTCCAACCAGATTGGAGTACAAAAAAAATCATTAATTATTGGAAAAAATACCTGCTAGTTTTTCTGAATGGCCCGCCTCTCAGAACTTAGGAGCCAGTCATCTGTATGAGCCACAATGATTGAAAAGTTCCCCATGCAGGAAATATATACAGCACGTTCTTAACTGAAGAGGACAACCCTCTATTCATCCAGCTCGCTGCAATGACTCCGCTTCAACCAAAGGTATAGTGCCTTTCCCCTCAGACAAAGGGTGATGGTATTAAAAGAGTGTGCTTGTTAAGCAGGTGTGTTGAGCCTGAGGTACATTTGAGCAGCAATTGCTCAAATGGAGAGAGTGAAGCATGCTGCTCAACTGTACCTGAAGTCATACAGCATGTTAAAGATTTTTCTTGACCTTGAGGCCTTGCTAATTTGCAATATTCCCACGGAAAGTCTGGATAAATAGTTTCTGTAAACACCAGATACTATCATGTAACCTGCAGACAAGACTGGGTTCTGCAAAGAACAATCACACAGTGGAATGTATAAAGAAAAAAGAATGACAAAAATAGTAATTACATTTACTATTTTTAAACTAAATTAAAAACACTGTACTACTACATATAACGACTAATCTTGATTTAAGATACTTATTCAGGTATATTATAATTCCAAACAAATTGTAAATTAGAATTAATTGGCTTATGAAAAATCTATGTCAATGGAAAGATTGGTTGTTATGGGCCATGCCATAGGCCTACGTTTATGCTATGTGTGAAGATAAAAACCAGTGACCTTTACTCAAGGGCAGGCAGCCTTGACCTCGTAACACTCCAGAGAAAGATGATTGAGTAATTAAAAGCAGATTAATCACAATATCTTTTCTCTCTTTAATCATGACTTCACGTCAGTGTGATGGATGAGCCATGTAATAGGACTGAGTGGGAGAGGTCTTCATTCACTATAGCCCTAAACTCACATTTCCAGAGCTGCGACCAAGACATACCTTGACATGGACCGCAAAAGAAAACCTAAAGAGAGTTAGGATAATAATGTGAAAGGTTCAACTGATATGAAAACTTGTTCTGATTGAAATTGACCCAAGACTTTCTTCTGATATCTCCTGCATGGAGAAATGGGAGAGCCTGCCTCTGGTTTCAATTTGAGTGAATCTTGTGGTTGGCAGTGAAAAAAATGGCGAGTTAAAAAACATAAACACATTGCTGTCAAGCAACAAGACATTATATAAAAATAATTGATTTAATTATTTACATTCATTTGCCTCTGAAATGTTGCATTCACATGAATGCCAACAATGTCTGCATATCTACAAAAGTGACAACATTATGCTAAATTTAACAATTTACAGACAAAAACCTTTTGCATTTTTCTAAAGCAACACAGTGAATAGTTATTAGGTAGCAGATAGCGGTTAGGCATCTTGCTCAAGTATGCTCACAGATAGGCCAGGCTTGACCTTTTGGCTTGTAGTAAATCACCCCAACTAGCCTATTTATTATTGTCAAAATTAGTTTCTTATCAAGTATCATTTTACTTTTCAACCTCTGCATTATTACTAGAAATTGGGAAAATGTATTAAATATACTGTATATGTGCCAATACAGTATAGTAAGCCATACCATATACAGTACTAATCTATAAACAGGTATCTGCATTTGAATGCAGAATATGTAGGCAGAGAGTTAATCTCTCTGTCGAGAGTAAAAGAGGTGAAACACAATGGACGGAATGCAATCTCAGAATAATACGGCTATCGTCTGGAGTTTTAGCTTTTAATTCAGAAAAATTAATTTGCATTCATATGCAGATATCTGTTTAGAGATTCGCCAAACTCCACTTCGCCTCCATTCTTACGTCTAATGTTTCCAATCTGATCACCAAAGAGGAAGCCTTTGTCCAGATATCTGCTGGCTACACCAGAACTCCAAATAGAATGGCTCTTGATCACAGAGGCAAAATGACTGCCAAATCATAGCTGAGGAGCTCCGATATTGCTACAGTACTGCACACACCTTAATTAAAATGCTAAAATGAAATACATTTGCTTACATAGGCTTAGATAGAGATTGGGCAAATCTTTGCACCTTTGCGGTTATTTACAAGTCACTGAACTTGTGATAGACAAGTAAATGGTTAAATAGATGATTACGTTTGAGTTGATGACCTTCATTTTAATAATCCCGGCAGAGTCATTCAAATTAGGGGACTGCAGGAGAATGAATGAAAACGAATGTGGTATGATCTCCTAAACAACGCTGACTTTATCAGGGAGAAACCACCTATACATCTCTTTTAAGGGTCCTTTATGCAGGAAGCAGTGAGCTTTCCAATGACAAACGTATTATCTGTCACTATCCAAGGTTAAAGCAAGCAGATCCTAGAGAATCAGCACTGGATAAGGGGGGCATATAATCATGGTTTTATTTTTTTATCATATCTAAGACTATAATAGATGATCAGTGTCATTATGAATGATGAGGTTCCCCTGTCATTATTCACAATGCTGTTGAGAGGTGAAAATGACTTTCGTTTCCACTCCAGATAAAATCTAGTTTCGCACATGTAGATGAGCACAGTGACTTCAGCATTATTTGCATCCGCACTTGCGTGCTTGTGTAGAACACTATATGGCTCGTGTTGCAATCACATGCAGTGTTTCCAACAGTTCATTTCTGTTTTAGGCCTTCTTAAGTTAACATTGGAAAAGAAATATGAAACTGGTGCATTTCCAATGCAGATCTACATTATGGTACTTTTCTAAATCCCTTTTTTGGACAGTGAAAAGAGGCATTGCATGTTATAATTCACATAGTTGTAGCGTTGGCAGACATAAATATAGGCTATAATTTCAGCATTGTGTTGGTGAGTATGGTTAGTGTGAATATTGATTGTTCTCTGATGTGGCCTGTGTAAGTGCTACTGTACCTAACTACTACTGTAATACTTTATGTGATGCTAAACATATAAATAATGAATACAGAGGTGTGGCCAACGTTTGAAACATTAACATTTAAAAAGGATTTTCAGTTTGGGTTCCCTTTTTGCGTCCCCATGCTACATTATAGGATTAGAGATGCCTATTTAGGTCTTACAGATTTCAGAAAGCTGTCAGACAGGGATCTCCAGCATGCACAGATGTTCATAGAACAGATTCTGCATGCAGATATAAGCATCAGTGCTTTGGTTCTAGATACATCTCAAAGGGTGTGCTGAAATGATGGTGTCATGTTCACCACACATACGGTGAATGCCATTTCAGTGCTGTTAATGTGTGAACAGAAACTTGTGATAAATCTGACTACAGGCATCAGACAGTGATTAATGGAGCCGCAGCATAACCTGTCACAGGAGACGTTGTTTGGTCAATAACTCCAATTGAAAAAGTACTAGTGTTCTATTATATTGCATTTTAATGTGTATCTCAGTTCTCATCCAATTTTAAAGCATCCACATTTTTGCTAGGCATCTGTGATTCTATAATAGCGTGAAAATATGGCCCAAGTTGTTACTACAGTACTACTGTACAAACAATACACTTATTTTACTGAGATCAGATGCTACTTGTATTGTTGTGTAGGCCTGGACCTTTATCGGGCTAATAGCATGCGGTCCACATTACTTGTCAGAAATTATTGTTATTATTTATTTTACTTAAGTTGAGCAAGAGTCATGGTGTTCAAGTTTAGGGCATTTCATTATCGTTTTGTGAAAGCAGAAGGATAAAACAACAAAATGACAAATGTATCCTTGCTTGTGCAAACATGCTTATCTGCTGATATGGGCACTGGATGTCAGCATTCTAAGCTTTGTGTATGTCGGTAGATGTTGCGTTTAGTTCAGTCCACTGTTACACTCCTAATTAGCATATTACACTGAATCCCATTGACTTCTCTCTCACTAACTGCTCACAGGTGCGGTAAGTGAGAAGAACGGGGGGTGACGTACCACTGTAATTCTTGTGCGCGTGGGCACAGCAGATGAAAACGAAATCAAGACTAATGAGCACAGGACAACAAACAAGGAAGATAAATGGTTTGATGGCCACCAAACAGGCCAGGTTAGGGGTAGCCAAATAACTTACTGCCTTCGAAATGGCCCTATTCAAGTGCACATTTAAGGGCAAAATAAGTTCTTAAGCATGGTGAATATTGGAGAGAAACAATGAGAAATCATGAGCATGACACAAGGAACACAATATGCATTATTTTCAGATACACAAACGGAATTATGTTATGTTGATAGCTTTACCCTAATGGGTCACCACGTGTAGATTTATAGAATATTCAATTTTTTCAGAGGTGCTTTAGCATGGCCCCATATGTTTTAAATGTCACCATATGATGTGACAGATGTGACAGTATCTGAATGGAACATATGCGCACCTCCTATCACTAATGAGGACAAGCTCATTCATCGGGCACACATCACTGATGACAAATCAGAATGTCTGTCTTTGTTTTGTTCACCATTCTTGTTTGTTCTGACAACAGATGAATCACAGTGAACAATCAGATGTGTTACATGTGCGTGAATGTTAATTGTCAATTATAGCAATCAGAATCCAATTGTCCGAGCACAAATCTCGCTTTATTGAATATATAGCCAATGTTCTCACCCAGGCTTTGTCTTATTGCCAGATACAGTATCATTATCCTGAAAAGCCCAAAACATCCCACTTCCAACCTGATACAAAAATCATCTACATGATACGTGAGTTCAAACTTAAATAAAATGTTTATTGAGAAATACTGGACTTAATTCAGTTAAAAAAAAAGTCAATCTGGTTTTTAAGACAGTGGAACATGTGGGTACTGTGCATTCCTCTCTACTCCTCCCCTGACAACCGCAGCGGCTCAAATCATTGTCGATCCCTCCCTTTAATAAAGCAGAGTATACATTAGTGGTTATACGTACAGTATTATACTGTTTACAACAGTGGGCTGGAGGGGAAATGTGTTTTAAACATGTTTAAACCAAAACAATTTATTGTAACACTATTTGTGTAATGTGAGAGGTAATGCACCAAAACACCTGTTAAAAAGCATCCAATAAGAAGGTCTTCTGGCTGACAGGGGCCACAGACATGGGTTGTCTGCATGTCCAATGCAGTGAAATTTTCTTTTTGGGTGGTACCGCGCTTGCTGCCGGGAGCGGATGACTTTGTTGTCAGTGGCAATGTCAAGCGCTTGGGTGAAATGATATCTAAAAACATCTTTATTTATAAACAACACATTCAGCTCTTGAAGGCTGACAAGGAGGTGGGTGCCAGCGAGCTATAGCCTAACCAGCCATGCAGAAAAGCCATTGTTCTCCATTGCCTGCAGATTAAGCGGCCACCCAGGCTTCCCTATCAGAGTGCTGTTTAAAGATGTATCCTAACCGCATGAGGGGACTGTGGCCCAGCTTAACTACATCGACGCCCTGCGGCACTGAACCAGGGAGCTAGATGGCAACATTTATTTGATTGTTTTCATGGAAGAAAAAAACAAAAAAAGCTATTTTCCAAGAGCCGACTTAATGAGTGAATGGGTTCCACATGTGCACAATGATGCGTGGAAACCATTTTGCAATGCCGTTTGTATTGGTGTAATTGTAATGTTATTATAATGTACTTATTGAAATTATTGTTGAATTAATATTAATTGCATTAGATAGTTGTAATTACGTGCCTGCCTTCCAGTCATTCGGTACAGTCACCATAAGAACTAAATAAGCCACACCATTCATTCTAAAGAAAGAGATTCAACATCATTTTAAAATAAATGGCCAACAGACAGCAGTAAGTTGCCTGCCTGTCTGTGCGTGTACAGTTTCTGAGCACTTCATTGTAGAATTACTTCTCAGTATCTGCGTGACAGATATGATTTGCATGTACAGAAAGTGCCATACCAGATTAACTTTAAATGCAAAAAAAAAGCCCTCCATCCTTCAGCTGTGTCCCCGTACAATTGAACACAGATAAGCAACAAAGGCATTTACAGATTACCTCACCTCCATTCTCTGTTGGTTATCCTTGTCATATCAATAAAAGGTAATTGGATGAAGTGGATGGGAATTAATGTACTTTGTACAAAACAATCTGCAGGCGTGCAGATACCTTCCTCCAGGATTAATGCCATTATTACAGTTCAGACACCATACAATCAACAGCAGCAGATTGACTCTTACTGTCAGGCTGCCAGTAATATCAGCACTGATATGATTTCCAACCAACAACCCACATGTTGTTTTATTAACCCCCTCCCCCCTAAACAGAGCCTTATTATTTTGTTAACATCAAAGGAGGGGGGTTCTCATAAGCTACATTGTATATAAATATACTACAGTATATATTCTATAAGCCAACCAAGCCTGATTGATTTTTGTTAAGCAAGCTTCTGTGGGTGATCCATGATGGCCAATCCATCTCTGTACAGCTGGCAGACTTTACCTTTGTTAAATATACAATATTGCATGGATATTATGATAATGTCAAAGGTCTCCAGAAACACCTTTCATGGCTAGCTCTGTGATAAATAGGCATTTAGTTCCATGCACATGGCTTACTTATCCCATTAATTATGACTGATTCATAGAAAGTGTTCCATACTATATACTATGCTGTTTTGTTTGTCTTCATATGCAGTAGTAGTAGCAGAACTACAGTATGTATCACTGTGCTTAGTTTCATACTCTACCATGCAACATTCTAAACAAATGAGTTTCATCTGTCCTTCAGTATTTCAATAATATGGCCAAACATTGCTGCAGTTCTAGCAGCTTTCAGAGCTATAGCAAGGAGTGGTGCACAATAATTTGCCATTTAAATACAGTGGGAAGAAGGAAGAAAGTTCTAATTACTTTGTGTGATTACCCATCTGAAGTACACTGGGATAAGACTGATCTCTGGGCTGATAGGGACCAAAGGTGTAATGACAGGTGCTGTTGACTGAGGCAAGTCCTCCATCCCATCCACATTATCAGCCCATCAAGATAGGAATGCAATTTCCAAGCCTTTCATTTAATAAGCTATGCATATCAATGTTCCGTTAATCAAATGATAAAGTCCTTAAAACCCATACCTGAAAGAGAGCCACCTGTACCTGTCCATCCAGGAGAATGGCATTAAGATATATATA